>LS485814.1:141845-156111 GCA_900490705.1 Pristionchus arcanus
TTCCCCTCTCTCATTCAAATGGTCACTCACCCACACTCTTCTCCTTCTCATTCCTCAATGCTTTCTGCCTATATTATTGGTCTTTGCACTTAAATCACTTATTTTCTGTCCAAGTTTTTCTTCGAATTGGTTCGATGGAAACTTGGATAGAATAGAGGATTAGATCTACAGCTACGAATTTGATAAGAAGCTCGATGTGTATCATGAATTTGCAAGACATTAAAAAACGTTATAATTTATTATTTTTTGACCATTTCTTTCATAATGGAAATAAGACTGGTAACAGAGGATTGATCGCTCGATTCTTCTTTTTTCATCTCAATTCTTTCCATCAATCGATTCATCGTTTTCATCATTGAAATATTCGCTTCAATTTGTTTCTCGGCTGCACTTTGTTGAGTCTGCAATAGAAATGAAGAGAATATAATGGACTAAATTAATACCTTAGTAAGTTCGATTTGAGCCCTTAATAATTCCAATCGAAGAACCGATTCTTCATCTACTTTATTGACTGGGATAGCTGAAAGTGGAAACTTTTCTTCACTCATTAATATTTGCATTCTCACAGGGTGGTTGAATTGTGATTGATTGAGGAAGTAATTGAGAATGGGATAAACGCGCTCTTTTACTTCCAAATATTTCCTCTGAATGGCTACTATCTTCATTCTGCAATGAAACATCGAATAAATATTGAATGGTCACTGAATAAAGCTTAGCTCACTTACAACATCAAATAAATGATTTTCTTCTTTTGGTTCCACACCTACAAAATATGGCTCCGCTGGGAATGGACTCGTTTCATTATCATTTGAATTCCAGTCATTTCTCATCAAACTCTGCAATTTTTCCTTGGAGATTTGTCTTGAGTAACTATTTGCAAACCTCAGATTCGTCTAATTTTCTCTTTGGTGGTTTCTCGAAGTCATCGCTAAACAATTGAAGAAGGATGAAATCTCCTCTTCCTAATTCTTTTTCCATTTGCTTCTCAGATTTGCAAGGATTTGACTGCCATTCACGAAATCTGCAATGGAGAAGGTGCAGGTGCCTTATCCATACCCTCTGTATATTAGCACAATTGACTCTCAAGATCTCCCCTCCTCCCTCCCTCTCCCCTCCTCCCTCCCTCTCCCCTCTGGACACGCTTTCTCCCTCGTACGAGAGTATTCTCGTCTAGACCAATTCACTCTTCCAACTTTCCCTCTTCTCTCATCATATCTCTAAGGTCGAAATCGCGGGAGGATCCATGGATTTGAAGACTAATCAAGAAATGTCCAAACCGGTTTCACTTACTGCTTGTATTTAGATGGATTCTTTTTCAATTTAGCCTGCCGATAGCTTAAATTCGATTTGAGTGCTTTCGTAGACACTTCAACTCCAAATTTATCATTGAACATATCAGTGATAAGATTCCATGTGCTCATCCGAGCTGAATTAGCCTAAAACAAACGATTTAAAAGAGAAAAGGAGAAAGCGTGAAAAGGGGAAATAAATGGAGTTGAATAACCTCGCTAGAACGTTCATTTGCCATATTCACAACGACATCTTTGTATTGATTCACACATTCTATTAAATAATCCGATTCAATGACATTAATAATATGTTGAGAGAAGGATAAAGAAGTGTCCATTGAGTATTGATTGAGGTGTAGAGTGAGAAGAGAGGAAAGAGTGGAATGAGAGGAGAAGAGGGAGAGTGGAATGAGAGTGTGGAGAGAGTAAAGAGACGCGAAAGAGAGACTCTCAACAGAGGGGAAAGATACTGGTAAGAATGATTCAACTTTATTCATTATTGAATGGATCAAAAAGCACAGCATTCACTGAATAATTCAGTCCAATCAGTATCCGTTTCTCCTCCGTGCAATTTCTCTGCTGTTTCTCGTAATTTCTTTTTTCTTCTTTCAGACATGAATATTTCCAGACCCTGAATAAATAAACAAATTAAAAATATTGAAGAAAATCTATGAAATTGTTTAATAAAAAAGTTCAACCTTGAAAAGTTTAATAATGCCGACAACATTGGCCATTCTTCCAGCCATTGTGACGAGAACAAGAATAATGGAAGATGGTTCTGATTCTTCGATTTCTTCCAATGACAATGGTTCCGTACCATTCATTCCCACTCCTCAATATTATCAATTTGTTACTATCGTTATAAGATGGCCCATTCCCCTGAATTATCTCATGACTTTGTGAGTAATTGACTCAATTCAATTAGTAGTAGTTATCCAATAGATCCATCCATCAATTGCCTTGATCTCATTTTATCATGTAATGATCACACCCAATTGTGTTTGTTCTCTTCTCTATTCAATAGCTTCCGATAACTTTCCCTCTCTCTTTCATTCAACACATGTTTTGTCCCCTTTCCTTCCCCTCCTCACTACTTTTGTATACTCTTTCACGGATTTGGCATCATTCATAGATACTTTCTATACTTCCTTCCTTCCACTTACTGTACAATGATACATTCCTATAAATATCTTACCGTACTCCGATAATTTCTTGTCTATCTCATTTCTAATAACATCTTTGTCCATTTGTGCTTTGTAATAAAGAAGTCCTCCTCCGATCAAATTCAATACAAGTCCGGCAACAATATAGAGAATACAGTCTGATGAGATTATTCATTCATTTATCGAAAATATTAAATGAGTCTTACTTGGTTTCTTTTTGATCTTCTCATTGATGATCGATACCTGCTGACTTGCCTGTCTAACCTAAACACTCAAATTCAACCTCTTTTCTCTCATTCGGTAAGTTTATGTGATGTTCCTCTCTCATTCGAACTTCTATGAACCATTCCTCTTCCTCGTTTCCCTTCCCTTCCCTTCCCTTCTCTCTCTCTATTACTTACCCTGTACTTGGCTCTTCTGGCGCTCATCGATAATGATCATCTGCAATGGAATCATTATGCAATTGAATAACAAATGAGTAGTCAATCACTCTAATCACCCCCCCTCTCTCTCTCTCTCTATCCGGTTGATCTCTTTCTCTCTATATCTCATCTCAAATAAACGACAATCCCTAAGGGGATCTACACTCTTTCGCTCTCTTTCTAATCACTTCACCGTTCTTTTCTCTTTACTTTCTATTCAATTGACTCATCTATTGACTCTATCTTAATCATTCACTACTTTACATGTAAACTGATAGGGAGAAGGGACATACCTATAAAGTGAGTAGATGGTAGTAGAAAAGAGCCTGTTGATAGACGAGATGATAGTAGTGAATATGATATCTATGGATTCTCATATCCCTTATTCCCTTCATTCCTTCATTCCTTTAAGCACCCCCAGATGATCCTTTCTGACGATGAGTGTGAAGCCATACTGTGAACATTAGGGAAGGAGGAAGAATTGGAAAGAAGGAAGGAACGGAAATAAACAATAGAGAGAATGGAGTATTTCAGTGTGTGGTAGAGATAGAATGGAAGATCAATTGGAGAGTTGTCACTATATAAATAATAGATAGTACTCCCCTCCATCTACAACTGTTCTCGTGGAAGTGTCGCTTTTCTATCCGATTGTGTCCTCTCCACATGCAAATCACACCCATTTCATTCTGTCACCACTTCCCTTTTCTCTTCTTTTCCCTTAGTTCTTCCCATACACAATAAACCATGACTCGTCGATCGAATTGTCTAGTCATTGATAGTCCCATTCCATCCTACTGCCATTCACTCTTTCCATTCCATTTCATTCTGCACTTTCTTCTTTCCTTCTCTTCTTCTCAATACTTGAATTTTTGACCATCTTCAGTTCAATCTTCTTCTTCCTTCCTTCGATCTGTTTCATTCTTCTCCTTCTCTCTCTAAATGGCTACCATTTCGGGTAGAGAAGAGGGTAAGTCAGAGGATGGAAGAAGGATAGTACTCTTCCTTCCTTCCTTCTCTTCTCTTCCAGTAGTCAGTCTATCTAGTGATTCGACTTCGAATGGCATCCGATCATATTGATTCAGATGATCCGGAGAAGATAAATGGACATCATGATGATCATCAACCTGAGGTATGAGAAGATTATCGAAGATGATTGAATTGACCCATTCGATTGCATCATTCACTTCTTCCTCTATCTGATTCCTTCTTCTTCCTTCTCTCTATTACATAAATGGTTTTAGGGATGCCGTGAGATTATCCGAAGATGGCCAAAAACCACATTATTCATTATCGGAAACGAATTCTGTGAAAGATTTTCATATTATGGAATGAGATGTGAGAATTACTCTGATTCACTTTAAATTACACGATAATATGAATAATGGAATAAATTTCAGCTGTTCTAACCATCTATCTCATAAATTTCCTTGGATATGGGAATAGTTCAGCCACAGTTCTTTTCCATTCTTTCACTGTTCTTGCATATACTTCTCCTCTCTTCGGATCAATGCTTGCTGATGGATATATTGGAAAATTCTGGTGAGAACAAGCCATACCACTTGTGAATATTGTTCACTTCAGGACGATATTCTTCCTTTCGATTGTGTATGCGAGTGGACAGATAACTCTCGCCCTCGCTTCTTACTTTGAAGCAGATTCATCCATGCATCCGTATGATTTCATTGATTAGATAGGAATCCCTCAGAACCAAAATGAATAATTTCTTCAGTGGTCTTGATTTCCTCGGTCTGATCATAATAGCAATTGGAACGGGAGGAATCAAACCATGTGTTTCTTCCTTTGGTGGAGATCAATTTAATCCCGCTCATACTCGAATGATATCCATATTCTTCTCTCTTTTCTATTTCTCAATCAATGCCGGATCGACTCTTTCCATGTTCATCACTCCCATATTCAGATGTGAGATGAGTAGTGAGATGATTCACCCTAATCAATAATTTAGCTATTCCATGCCTCGGACAGGATTCATGCTATCCTCTCGCATTCGGAATTCCTGCTATTCTCATGCTGATTGCCACTGGTTTGAAAAACTTGGTCAACCATTAATCATTGTCCAATACTCAGGCCTTTTCATGATTGGATCATTCTGGTACAAGAGACTTCCTCCAACTGAGAATGTCATTCTTAGAGTCGTCAACACAATTCGAGTGTGTATGTGACCTTGCATCGAAAATGATTTAATCTATTTAAGAAAGCATTGATGAATAAGAGAAAGAGTAGCGAGAAGAAAGAACATTGGCTTGATCATGCACTGGATGATCATGATTGTGTGAATGATATCAAGTGTATGGCTCACGAATCAATTTGTGCCCAGGTAGATCAATAGATGGAGATAATCTATTGAATTGATCTTTGAGGAATCATTTGTGACTGATGTGAAATCTCTCGTTCGAGTGGTAGTAATGATGCTTCCTTTCCCTATGTTCTGGGCATTATACGATCAACAGGTCCATTCAGTATACCATTCATCTTCTCTATTCTCTCATTTCAGGGTTCTCGATGGACAATTCAAGCAATGCAAATGGATTCGCGAATTGTGGGAAACATTTATCTCCTTCCTGATCAAATGCAAGTCCTCAATGCAATTCTCATTCTCATCTTCATTCCATTCTTCCAAGTGAGCTTCTTCTGGAAGAGTCAATGATATCCTCTCTTCTCAGGCAATAGTGTATCCTGTAATGGAAAGAATAGGTCTTGGAGTAACAATGCTTCGTAAGATGGCAGCAGGAGGTCTTCTCGTTGCTCTTTCTTTCGTTCTCTGTGCACTCGTTCAATTGGCTATTCAGGTTAAGATAATCAATATTCTTCCCTTTTCTCACTTCAAATTGAGACTAATTTATTCGTAGAATCTAGAGGAAGACATAGCAAAAAAGAGATAGGAGCCAATTGAAAGAGACGTCGAAAGAAGGATGGAATATTGATCATTGATCTTTGATCTTTGAGGGAACTCTCGTGCCTACAATCCAACCAAATACTGCTCATCTTACCTTTGTGAATACGTATCCTCATGATGACAGTCTCTGCACATTCACTCCTATTTCAACCAATTGGAATGATAGACCAATCGGACATCAGAAGGTTGCAAGGGAAAAAATTAAATGAAAACTTTATCACATTTCAGTTATACGACGATAAGACAGATTTATTCGTTATTTCGACTTCTCCTTCAATTCCATCCATTTTTATCCGTGGAAAAGGGAATAATTGTCCAGTGAATGTTCCTCTCACCATTCCTATTGCTCCCTCTCATTCATTCTCTGTCTTTCTCACTCCTAATGGATACTCTTCATCTGTTTCGCCCATTGTAAAACCGAAGAAAGGAGGAGGAGAATTCGGATTGAGGTGAGAATATTCAATTGATGACCTATTTAATCCATATTATCAGCGTGGTACTTGATATAGACTGTTCCAAACTGGATGGAAAAGTAAATTGGAATTGCAATGGATTCTACAATGGATCAGTCGCTCTATGCAAGGGAGAGGAATGTGAATGGGATAGTGAAGGGTGAGGAGAATGGATTGGATTGGATGAAGGAGATGAATTAACAGATCAACGTTCATATGGAATGAAGACAAGATCTCCACATACTCCGTTACTCCCTACGATGGAAAGGAATCGACTCGATCAATTGTTCGATTGCCTCAGATGGATATCAAACCAGCAACGTATGATTACATTTAAAGGAGGGCGAAAGTCAAAGTTTTCGTAGGTAAACTGGCAGTACAGGCCGATTGGCACCTTGATAGCGAAGTGATTCCCCAAATTTGAAAGCTCTAGCTCAATTCTGAAGCGAGATACAAGTGTTTAAAGTTTCTACAGGGCTCAGGGAAAATCAAGATGCGCGGTGCAAAAGGTAGATCAACATGCAAATTGAGAGAGGGAAGAGGATGGGAATCGCTTCCCCCTCCCCATTTTGCACCGCGCATCTTGATTTTCCCTGAGCCCTGTAGAAAATTTAAACACTTGTATCTCGCTTCAGAATTGAGCTAGAGCTTTAAAATTTGGGGAATCACTTCGCTATCAAGGTGCCAATCGGCCTGTACTGCCAGTTTACCTACGAAAACTTTGACCTTCGCCCTCCTTTAATATTTTTCTAAAAATTCCAACTTCGCCGAGCTGTATCTAGGAGCCACAAAGCATGGGTTATGTGGCTAAATATGTGTTCAAACTTTTCCCCGTGGTTCCAATAACATCATCCTGTTGCTAATATCTTGATTCCGAGCACCTCTAGGATCGGAATTTTGTTGGAATTTTTAGAGAAATGTAAAGTTGGAAGTCGTTTCATGCACTTCAAATTGAAAATATGGAACAAAGCTCTCAGGTTCTGGGGGACCCTAAGGGCTACCACTTCAATCTCAATTTCAATTTTTCCAACGTGCCAGAGTTTATCCGATTAGTTTATCCGAATTAGGTGACACACGCGAAATATTTACGAATTTATTTCAATCGAATAAGACAAGCCCGATCACCGATTGTTTGAGCAACGCAAAAAGAGTAGAAAGGAAAGTCAGCTTGCAAACCTTGAAGGCATAAACCAGCTCTTCGTGCGCCACGTCCATGTCATCATCAATGGAGAAGACTGCCTGAAAATCGTAATGTCTTTGAACTTGATCCTTAGTTTTTTATCTTTGTTCTTACCTCAGTCTCTATACGATCGTACGGCATGAACCGATTGTTCAGGCTGTTGCGAGCGGAGCGAACAAATCTGCGATTAAATACTTTCAAAGTAAATTAATGCTGATGCAGAAAATTATGAATTTGGAAATATTTTGACAGAAAATACTTCACTTTGAAACATATTCGAGTCAACATGCAGCTCTAGGCATAGTGGGAGAATGTAATCAGGAAATGACAACTCGAGTTCGAAATCAAGAAATAGATAATAGGAGCGTACTCGACAGGCACATGAATCTTTGGCCATGCACCGGGAGGATCGCGACCGACGTTGTTCCAGATTACGAGGACCTATAGAAATATTTTTGCTGCATTTTTATAATATATCATTGGCTTTATGGCCTGTCCACTATCCGGGATAATTTTTTGTTAAAAAAAATTTTTCCGGGATTATTCGTATGGGAGCGACGCGAGATCATGTAAGGTTTTATTTTGACAGCCCTAAGTGCAAGTTTGATTTTTCAGATGCGACCTTATTCAGATGCGGGCAGTTGTTGAGGTGTTTGATAATCTCCTTGACGCCCTCATCGCGATGCTCTCGTTTGTTATACCCAAGTCGTCAAACCAATAAATAATTGATTGATATGTGAATAGGAGAAGTACCAGTAGTGGGAATGATCAACATTCTGTTTGAGATACGAGATCCATCCACCATTCATTGATATCCTTCGTATTCTCCATTTGAACTTTTTTCGGTAATAAGGGAGTTTGATCGGGAGAGACTCGATTGGCAATGGGAGACTCAAATGAGATATTCGAAGATAAAATTAAATAATGGCTCACCTGATCTGCTCGCTTGTTTGACACTGAATCTTCTGTTTTCTCCTCTTCGGGAAGTTCGAAAACATTTAACTAAACCAGATTGGAATTAAATCTCTAATAAGTAAAGAACTGACATGAAGGTTTTTAGTAGCGGAAGCTTTTCTCTCATTGGATAATCTTGATCGTGGAATTAATTGAAGACTCTCAGGAGGTCGAGGACGAGAAGGAGTTCGTTCACTTGTTGATGTCATTAATTTACGAGCTGCGTCTTGGAATATTACAGACGACTGAAAAAATTCATTATATTCCCTTTTTATTATTTGAATATTTGGGAAGAATAATTAAACTAACCAATACATCAGGAATGCTACTTCTTCTATTTCGTACATTTCTCTTGGAATCAATTTCTTCTTCAATGTCTTCACCTCCGAATCGAAATTGAGGAATACCATCCGATTTGATTCCTAATAGTCATTTCAATCTCTACTTAATTTCTTTTTTTCTTACCGGCAGAATGAGGATTGGGATATTTATTCACATCGATGAACGACGTCTTTTGTAATTGAGGATTTCGAATCCTTCGAAGACAAGATTCGAGCCACGATCGAATTGTTTGCTTGGCAACTTCCTCCTGAAGAGAATGATTGAATAGATTAAAGAAGAGATGGAAATGAAACCTCGATGAGGAATTCCAATTCTTCCCTTTGCAGGAGTTCCTCTAATTGAAGACTCTTTCTGATATCCACGGAACGATATGAGAGCATACTGAAATGAGATTATGTTGATTCTATAATCGAATTTCAAGTGAATAATGAGAGTGTAGTACTAACTAGAGGACATCATGGAAGGAAACATCATCTCCATAATGCAATTTCTCCATTTCATAACACATGTGCTTGAATAGTACTCTATCCTTATCTGGATCAACCTGAAATCATTCCCATTTATCGATCGATTCCCTTCTATCTACCGTACCTCCAATCTTCCCTTGAGTAATCTCAAAAGGAATTTGACTCTTCTCACTGGAATTGCCTTCTTTTGTTCTCTATCCACTTTATTCCAAACATGTTGGAAATTTCGAATATCGGCGTATGAAAGAAGAGCGTCCTCTTCTGATGAATAAAATAGAGAGAAATTCTCCATGATGATAGCTGAATAGAGAAGAAGATATTGGAAAGAGAGAGAGAAGAGAGAGAGGAAGTTGGTAAATGACCAACCGACGAGAAGATTTCGAACGATATATGTGATGATTAGATAGAAGGAACAGAAGTAGATTATTGATCCATAGTAATTTCCGCAGTCAGTCTCCCAATAATTACTTCCTTCTACATAGTAACAGAAAGGAGGAGATCTCTGTAAGGTTGAATGAAGAAAGGGAAAGAGAAAGGGACGAGCATACCATACAATCATGCATAATATCATTCCAATCTTCTCCTGTTATCGATCGAAAGAGTACAACTAATGCCTCTGATCCAGTTCGGAAGTTCACATGTCTCAATAGGAAAGGAAATTAGGGAGAAAGGAGGAATAATAGTCTCACTTGCTCACTGCTTGTCCATATTTGACCATTCCGAATAGAATAACTCCCGTGTAAGCATAGAAGAGAACGAGAAGAAACATTGCTGTGATAATGAAGAAAGAACGAAACATCGACATTACGACTGTCAACATCAACATCTTCAATGTATTCAGACGACCTGCAATACACACAATATTGTCGCATGACTGTAGAATGAGCATAGCTGTTCAACAGTGACTTACTTGCGATAGTGAAGAATCGAAGAATGACGATGATATATCCGATTGAATACGAGAATTTTCTCATTGCAATTGAATCAACGAAAGGAGGAGAAGGAAGAAAGTGAATGAGAATCCAAGTCAAACCAAGACAAGTTATCACTAGATCAATTCGATTTCGACGTGATTGCCAGAAACCAGAGAAGGTGAAGGCTGTCACTTTGAGAACGATCTGGAAGGGAAGAAGAGATTGGAATGAGAATGGAGGGGGAAGGAACCTCAATGGCAAAGATGACATTAGCAATGGCAGAGATAGCAGTTGCAAGAGGAAGAAGAGTTGAACTCGATTCTTCATCCATATTCCATGGAACAACGAGAGTAAGGGAATTGATACATACGAGGAAACCGAAGACCTTAGAAGATTAGATAAGAATGAAAATACAGGAGTGAAGAATAGAATATACCGTGTTGAATCGACTACTTCTCGTCACATCATAGAAATATGTTCGTATCCTAGCAGATTCAGATGGTTTGGGAGGTACATGAAGAGGCTGAGCCATCTTAAGACGAGCTTTTAGATCGTGCCA
Source organism: Pristionchus arcanus (assembly GCA_900490705.1). Taxonomy (NCBI): domain Eukaryota; kingdom Metazoa; phylum Nematoda; class Chromadorea; order Rhabditida; family Neodiplogasteridae; genus Pristionchus; species Pristionchus arcanus. Next base: position 152,502 of record LS485814.1, read on the forward strand.
ACGACGTTGATCAACTGTGAGAAGAGCCGTTCCCTTTAATTTATTGGTTATCCATTTGATTGTATTAATGTATCACTTACTCGATTTTCAGTGTAATTAGCGATAACCACTCCTACGAAGAGAGTTAGTCCAATCATACAACCAATGAATACGTAGATATGAATGAAGATGACTGCCCACTGAAAGAGAAGGAATGACTGAGAGAGAGAGAGAGAGAGAGAGGAGGGATAACTAACAGGTCCTTGTCTCTTCTCGAGTATATCTCTGATCACATTCCATCCCTTGTAAGATAGTGTCTCGAATAGTGCCAACATTGCATTTCCCACGTGATCAAAGTTGAAATTACGAGGATTCGTCCTAAAGAGACCATTAACTCTTCATCATAATCTCTCAATCTAACCAGACTCTTGGAACGAGAATCTTTGGATGTTGCTCTTCATCCTCTTTTCCTTCAACTTCCAATCGAGTAACAAAGATCATCTGCCAGAATGTTCCTGTGCAATTGTCCTGAAATCGATCATGAAAGGGATATTTCTAATGTTGATCTTACTCTGGTTGTAATCGAAGGATCATTACACGATGCCAATTTCCCCCCTACGATTTGAACTCCGAATGAAGCAAAGATGAACATGACAATTATCATAAGGATTGTTACCTAAGAGAGAGAGAGAGAAGATTATCGAATGAATGGGAATGGGATAACTCACGAGTAGAATTTCTTTGAGTCCTCTAAAGAATTCGACGACAACTCTTCTGATATGAGGAACGAGAGTATAAACTCTCAATGGTCTCATCGCACGAAAGAGAAGAAAAAGTTGAGCAAGAGAATTAATCTCGACTTTCTTTGGCATCCAAAGGAGTACAACGACACTTGTCTACAATTGAATTATTCATCCATTATCTCCCTATTTCCCTTCACTCACAAAATAGATGAACATGGTCATAACTCCTCCAACATCTCTCACTACGGCCTTTGGAGTGAAGAATAAACCATTCGATATAATTTTCACTGCCAATTCGAATGACATCGCAAGAACGAAGATGTAATCCATTATCTGCAATTGTCTTCCTTTGATCAATTGAGATCTCTCAACTGACTTGTAGATAGAAGTTGTTCATCACAAGATTTTCTCCAGTGGTCGGCCAAGGACTTTCGAAGAGCATCGAAATACACGACATTATTGTGATTGTAACCATCGTCCAATCGAGATATGGCATTAGACCGATTAGGGAACTAAATGGAGTTAGATTATGATTAGTTTATGATTTTACCAAAGTGAATAGAAATGAAGGTGGGCACTGACTGTAATTGTTTATATCGCCTTTGACTCTTCGTATTCGTATTTGCTGTATCATCTTGCCATTCATATTTAGCATGGACGATTCTCTTGCAGACATCTCTAAGTTTCGATACTCTTCCAACGACGAAAAGTGGACGATCGAAGTATGGATGATTCTCACGCATTTCCTCTTCGATTCGAGTACTGAAATTAATGAATTCATTATCAGTTACCATTAACACGCTGACGAACTGTTCTGTATTGATTATTCTAGACAAGTTCAATCCTAACCGAGTAATTTCTGCGAGTTGTCTCTTCTGTTGTAATGCTCTAATATCAATTTCTCCTTGTTTATTATCTTTCTTTGGGGCTGAATCCGAAGGACGAACATCTCCATTTTCTCCTCCCAATTGTCCATAGATTAATTTAGATCGTAATCCACTCTGTTTCCCACTCTGTCCTCGAGTTTTACTGAAGCTGCAAAGGAATTAATGAGAAAGAGAAAGGAGAAAGGAAAGATGAGCTATTGATTAGTACACAAGGATGAACAGTGACGTATGGAAAAGGGATAGATACACAGAAGCGAAGGAAGAGAAGCCAGTTCACGATTGAAGCATACGACACAACAGTGCGATAGAGGGATACGGTAGCACAGAGAGAGGGGACGGCTTACGGTAGAGCATCCTTTCGATGATGAGATGATGTAATATGAGTGAGAGTATGAGAGGAACGAGAGAATCGAGGAAGGACATTGAATGATGATGAGAGAATCTCACGAGCTCTGTCTCCTATACTGAAAACGACAGACAAAATGAGAAATGAGATGATAGAAGGGAAGAAAGGGAAGGATAACTGAAGAGGGAAAGGAACGAAGGGAAGGAAGTGGGAAGAATCAGGGAAAGAATGAATGGGATAATCGGAATTATGAAACGACGTGGACATTCAATGATTAACAATGAATAAATGATATGGAAAGAATGACTCACTCGAGAAGATTAGCTATTGAATTTCTCATAGAAAGAGTTCCAATCTGACGAACAGTTGGAGTTTCTTTACGAGTCTTACGACAACGAGTGTTGTTTAGAACCAATTTAGAATGCTCTGAATCTGAAATAAATAGTCTTTCCGTGTTTCTACACAGACCCAATCTTCCCTCTCTCCTCTCTCCTCTATCTACCTGTATCAGTGAGATCACTATCAGATGCAGCTTCAACAGCGAAAGTTCTCGTGAATGAATGGCGAACCCTCGGAAGGGGGAATTCACTGTCCACTTTCTTGAGGGCGACCATTTGAGGACGAGTGGGAAAATGATCGAAGACACGAAGACGAAAGGGAAGAGTTGTACGCATTGAAGTGGTCTGAGATGAGGGAAGGATGAAGGAGAAGGAGGATGATCAGACAGGGACTCACTGCTTCTCTCGCTTTCAATTGTTTCACTCTCTTCAATTCCTCTTCCATCTCAAGATTATCGAGAATAACAGCGACAAAGAGAGAAAGAAGAATCTGAATGGAGATGAGTGAGAGAGAGAGAGGGAATGGATTGACTAACGAGAGTAGCGAATAGATGATATGCAACGAAGTAAATGGCAGCAAATGGAACAACTCGATCATCTGTTGCACGAAGAACTTCAACTACGAAATCAGTCCATCCTTCTTGAGTTATTATTTGGAACATTGCCATAAATGCCTGTAATGAAGGAAAGATAAGAAGGGAATCAATCGATAATTCAGCCAAATATGTATAAATAATATTGTAAACCTGTGGGAAGGTGCGAAAGTAGTGCAGATCGGGAACTGAGTTGAATAATTGCAATGATATTGCAGATGCGATTATTACGAATGTGAAAGTGAATATGACCAATCCTCCCAATTTCTTGCCCGGACTAAAGATCTTCCATACAAAATCTTCAAGAATTGGTGAAGCTTTGATGAGTCGAAGAAGACGAAAAGCTTGGAAATAACTGAAAATATGGAAACATTTTCAACCATTCCCAGTTAATAACCAATATAACTCACGTGAAATAGTTCTTCTCATAAAATGGATAGATACAATTGAGACTACTTCCAACAGCCAGAATGAATTCGAACTTGAATATTCCTCTTCTGATGTATCCTCTCCATCCATAACAGACAATCTTGACCAAGCATTCCAAATTGAAGAGAATGGTGAATCCGACCTGGAATCGTCCCTTCTATAGGTACAGTTCCCTCTCTCTTTCTGTCTCGTTTCTGTTTATGTCTTCATCCAAAATATCAGAAGGAAGGCAATGGTAACGCGATCTCTCTCACTGAATAGTCTAGGGCGAGAGGAGGGAGGGGGGAGGGAAGGG
>LS485814.1:160510-196080 GCA_900490705.1 Pristionchus arcanus
TGATTTGAATTAAGTTCCTAACTGATACGAAAGAAAGGAACAAATGAAGAGAGAAAGAGAGGAATGACCTACCCAACAATCGAGTTGTTGTATTCGACATGTTGATTCCCCTTCCGATTCTTCCTTCCTTTTCTCCTTGAACGAACGATTCTTTGAATCTCGAAGAAAATGGACAAATATACAAGGAATATGAGATATTGAAGAGAGAAAATAAATAAGGGAAAGAAGGAGGATGATCGAAGGGTTTGAAGGACCTCGATATGTTTATAGATGTAAGGAGACGAAAGAAGAAAGTGAGATGGAGGAGGGAATTGAAGAGAAGAGAAGAGAAGAGATCTATTGAGAACTTAAGAGATGTGTATTCCCAATGGACATATCTATCGGAGGAAGAGAATATAGTAGAGGAAAGAGTAAGACAAGAGAAAGAATCAAAGTCAATTGAATGGAAGTGAATCTCTTCTACCTATCCGTCTATTCCTTCCTCTAGAAGAATATCCCTTGGGATAGGAACCACTCTTCTTCCCTTCAATTTCTCTGTCTAATTCATTCCTTTATCCTGACAATAGATGGATTGCTCTCATTTAATCTTTCGCTCTTCTTTTCTTCGATCGATTAGGAGAGAGAAGATTCACACACATTCCAATGATCTTCTTCTTCACTGATGCAATTTCTTCATTTGACAATTCATCAGATACCATATCGAAATCACCATCATCCACATACCAAGTTGTGTTCGATTTACCCTGCAATCGAAAGAATAGAAAGAAAATATTTGATAAGAGAATAGAAGAGTCAAATAACCTCTCCGACGAATATAATTGGTTCCTTGAATTGGGGATCGATCATGACATCTCTCTTACTTCTCACATTGATTATTTCATCTGGAGGAGTCGTCGAATTAGTCCATTCCTTCTCCTCCTACGAAAAAGAGAGAAAGAGAAATTTATTATTAGACCTGAGAAAAGAGAGCCCAAATGTTCTCGGCAATTTAATATCTTCTTTCAAACAAGGAATAATCTCTACGAATGTGCTTACCCTGCATACAAGTCGTTGCTTCTGAGCTTTCCTATAGATGACCCATGAATGGACAGAAATAAGTGAGAAATAGATAAGAATGAAGGTGAGAAGGTTCATTGAAAGATAGAATGAATGTGACTGGAATAAGAAGGAAAGGGAGTTCTATCCCTCTTCTATCTCTCTATCGCATCATTTCTCTCTAAGCTGATCAGATGACAATGGGAAGAACGACCATCTATTCAATTCCCTTCCCATTCACTCCTCTTTCCCTTGCAATTCAAGGGTAACCATCGGTGCAAACCACCAGTACTCAACGTACGAATAACCATCTTCTTTATGTGAAGAGTCGTCGGTTTAGTCTGCATAGAACAGTAGAAAGATTGATTTAAGATAAGTGAAATGGAAAAATATTTAATTTATCAACACGAGGGAACGGGGAGATTGGCGACAGAAGATCCGTCACTGAGACTCTTCCATTGCTTGTTAGACTGACATTCCCATAGCGATTTAACGACATCAGGTTCTGGAAAAGTGAAATGTTCTGCGGATAGTTGAGTATATTATATACTGGATGTGCAGACAAGGAATATTTTGCATCCAGTCTTTTCTCCATCGAAGAGATCTCCACAAGACTGCTTCCTCACTGTGTAAGTGGAAGTCGATGGAAGAGAGGGACACGCGTCCGATGGTTTCGGTTTCTGCATTACAAATCCACACAGTCACATAAAATCAAAAGCAGCGTAAGACCACGATGAGTAAGACAAGCCCGCGTATAGCACAGACGCAATATTTTCTAATCGACCACATGTCATGTCAAGAGCCCTTTGTCTCATGCTACTAATAATAAAGGCCTACGAGCACGGCACGAGTATAATACGTGTAAAATGGCTCACTGGTGTGTTTCCGCATGTAGGAAGGGAATTACTGGGAAACAGTGGTTTTCCAGACACAGAATCAGAGAACTGGCCGGTTTTAGAATCGCATATCATAGTTAGTGAACTTGCAGATGGGTCATTTGAGAATTTCTCACCTCAAATGTTGTTTATGCTAAATAAATTGAGGATATAACTAACCTGAGGTGGCACACGAAACTTCGACTTTCTCCTTATCGAATACGAAATCATATACGACACCACTGACGTTGAATATCATGAATTTTGATAAAGGATTCGCTTGTCTTTTGACAGCGAGAGTTTTCGACACTCCACTATCACCAGGACGAGGTGCCAAGCAAGCATTAGTGCATGGAGAGAATGATCCGTTCTCGAATTTAACCTGTAATTATGTCATTGGTATGATCAATTAAGTTTGTAATCTCACAGTAGAACCTAGATTATCATCACATAAGTATTTATGTTCTTCCCCGATCAATTGACGAGTCGCTGAGGTCGTCATCTTCGCTGATATGTTTCAAATACGTACAGTATTGCAGTGATTTACATACATGTAAAGCAGGTTACTGTGACGTCACGCTTTTCTTCATTAGGTGGCTTATAAGGTAGAGTAACTGTAGCTGTATTTGATGATTTATCCGAGGAAGTCTCAGTCACATTGTACTCTCTCTTCACACATCCTTCCTTACAACTAAGCACTTTCGGATTCGCATTATTCTGCAACATCGGATTCAGACAGATCAATATCCCATATTCCTTACAGGGTCACTCGAGTCAATAAGTTTTCCTCCACTGCACTTAAGTGTCTGAGCAGGCTTCGAATATAACGCTGGATCGGAAGGAGAAAATCCTGTGAAATGAATTAGTGCTTGTTCTCCCATAAGACTCGAACCTGGTTTGCATGCAATCTCGATAGTATCTCCATTATTGATCTTCTGTCCTGCAGTTCCCTTCTTGAAGTCAATTCCATTCGAAGAGGGAGATGAACAAGGAGAAGGAGTTGTCGTCGTCTACAATGAATTACTCCCTTTCTAACTCTGATATGGGAATAGTTGATCTATTCTATTGTTCACTCACAGGTGGAGTAGTTGTAGTAGTAGTGGTAGTAGTTGTTGTAGTAGTAGATGGTGTGGTGGTAGTAGTAGTAGGTGGTTTAGTCGTTGTAGTCGTAGTAGTAGTAGTTGTAGTGGGAGGTTTCGTCGTAGTCGTTGTTGTAGTTGTCGTGGTTACTTCAGGAGCGACGCAAGTATCGTCAACGTTGATTATTCTCGTTTTTTTACTTGACAAATCAGAATAAGTTTTCGTCGATCCATCACATTGATACTCGCGAGATTTTGCTTTCGTGTCACTGAAGACTTTGTCTGAAAAAAGAAAGAAAGAATGAAACAATCGGATAAATAAATATCTTACCTCCGGGACAAGTAAGCATCCAAGTGTATCCGTTAGGAACAAGTCCCTTGATGAGAAGAGTGGGCGCTTTCTGAACTTATTCGTCTCTCACCTTCCTTCCCTATTCTTCCTTACCGGAATTAAAGTGGAAGCATAAGTGATATTAGAGCATGCATTAGTACAAGGAGTATTCGTGAAGTTAGTCATCGATGAACTTTCGTTAGTTGGACAATAGAAAGGAAGATTGACATCCTTGTAATTGTCCACTGTCGAAGAATTAACTGTGGCTGAAATAATTAAGAATATTAATGAGTTGTATAGAGGAATACTCACTAGAGACACAAACGACTGCTCCAGCCCCAGAGAGAATGAATGTCTCCACTTGAGTATCTTTATTCGTCTGAGTGTCCGATCCGAGTTTAGGTTTGGGAAGACAACCCTTCGCACAAGTAAGAGGAGTTGTGGACTACAATGAATTGTTTGAAATTGAAGAATGGAGATGAAGAAAGGACACTCATAATAGCGAACCTTCTGTGATGCTGCATCATTCCAATTAGCAGTCGCTACTCCACTAGTACACACAATCGATTGATTAGGCTTCTTCTGATAATCCTCCATGAGTGGATAATATCCTGAATTCACTCTTTATACTTATCATTCACTCTTTGAATATCCAACCTTGCTCGCATTCCATCGTATATTTGCATGGAGGGACGGCGATATTGGCAGATACGACACAGGAAGGATCCTTTACTGCTCTTACTCCTTCTGATGGAGAAGGAGGAGTACAACCAATGATCTGAATGGATATCATCCATCACTCACTCACTCTCTCTCTCTTCTATCTATTCTTACCTTCTCGCATGGTTGCACATTGGGATTGATAGCATTGGTAAGAGGATCGAAATAACTTCCATTTCCTACACAAGTTATATCCTGTTTCTTCCCTGATGCATATGGAGACTTCGGATTGTACTGATACCCTGAAATGAGAAAGAATTCCAACTAGCTTCCTTGGACAACGAAGACCGTCTTTGCAGTGGAAAGTAAAGGAAGCGTCCTTTGCAACCATTTTAATCTCCTCGTGGATGAACGAATTTGGAGTCTGAAGAGGAAAGAGTTCTTTTTTCTTCTCTTCGTCCCCTTCTCTTACCTTCTCTAGTACAACTCCAATAGGAAGATTGAATGTCTTGAGTGGACAAGTATCTTGACAGACTGTGTCGTCAACAATTAGATTCACAATATCTTCCGTCTTCAATTCTGTCTTCTTGCAGTAATATCTATTATTATCTTGAAGGGACTTCTTAATCTGAGCAATTGCTTTCTCGAGGAGTGTTCCTGAACAGAATTTAATAATTTAATCTTAATTTCAAACAACCTGCAATGCATTTGTACATTTTATAATCGAGGAAATAGTTTGTGATTATCGTATTTCTCTCCGTGCTGTTATTCCATTCAATATATTCCTGTACGAATCAATTGATTGAGTATCTCCTCTATTCGATTCCCACCTTCAGATTGATCTCTTTACATCCTTGAATACATTCAATTGCCGTCTTGATTGGTTCTCCTCCCACAGTCGTCCATGTATCTTTCTCTTCATTACACACGATCTTCTGTCCTTGATTGACAACAGCGTCGAGATCCTTCGGGTAGAATCCTGAATTGAATCCCATAGAGAGGAGATAGAAGTAGAGTAATTACCATTCTGACAGTTGATAGTAAGTTCACATTTGTCATTATAGTAGGGATCATTGAATGAGCATCCACTCTTGCTCACTTCAGCTTCCTTTGGCTGTTTAATCTCAGAACATCCCTTTGCTTCTTCACATGCGAGTGGTGAAATTCCCTTTCTTCCATCATCCACATCATTGTACTTATTCGTTGTTCCATCACAAACGAGTGTTTGTCTTCCTTGTTCTCTTTGTTTCGATCCCTTCGGGTAAACATATCCAGCTGCACATTTGAGAATGTATTGCTCTTTAGCAAAAGTGTATGTCTTATTGGGAATCATGTATTCTGGACCCTGCGATGGAATAGTTGGAAGTGGGAAAGATATAATAATGGACGAACCTTGAATATAGTGACACCAAGAGGAAGAGGTCTCGGCAATTCTCTGCATGCATTTGCACACTCCTTATCGTAATAAGTTGTATCGTTCTTATTGTCAATGGGACAATAATAAGGATGATCAGGAAGGGTTCCAGTAACTGTTGTTGTCTTAGTCTCTGATGATGGAATGAATATAGAGATGAAAGAGAAGGGAGAAGTACTCACTACTCTCACAAATGACTTGCTCCCCTGTTGGACTATTGAATATTTCTTTAAGAGTAGTCGTTTCTGAATTGGATGTCGCTGCACTTGCATTTACGCATCCTTTTACACAATTGAGACCTTCGATGATCTAAATGATTAGATAGAGGAAGAACAATGAGTGAGAGCACTTTTTTATTCTCTTGATCACCCCATCCTTTTCCTCCTGCTCTGCATACAATCTTCTGTTCTCCAGTTGGATTCAGATATGTTTTGTCACTGGGATAGAATCCTGAATGGACCTCCTCCTTTTCTGGTTCTTCATCACTCAATATTTACCTTGCTTGCATTTGATTGCAATCTGGCATCCAGTAGGATAGTAATCTCCATCGTTATTACAATTCGAACCAGTCGTTGCAATAGTGACGGATGTGTTTTGAAGTAGTCTCTGAATGGATTAAAGTCTTTCTCATTATTCTTCTTTTCTCTCTAACCGGGCATTCATCCAATCCTTCCTTTCTCGTACATTCCTCTGGTTTTGTGAATGGCTTTCCATTAATTGGACTGACATAACTTCTCTTTGATCCATCACATTTCACTGTTTCTTGTTGATTACCCGTATTTGGAGAAGATTGAGGATATTGATACTCTAAAATTCACTTATCAATTGTACTCAGCGTATCATTTGCAAATGGATGAGAAATGAAACTGACTATCATTGGCGCATTTGAAAGTGTATGATTGTCCTTCAGCAACGTATTGCTTTCCATTGTATTCGATTACTTTAGGAGCAGTGAATTGTCGAACAGTTGTAGATGCATCGAGTGTAAGAGGAGGACAAGTCTTCACACATCCTTCTCCAAGAGTCATTACCAATTTCGTTTCTTCTTCTCTCTTCCATCCTAATTTTCCACCCGCACATGTGAAATCGTGAGGATTCGGTGTCTTCGATGAATCAGAATCCCAAATTACTTCTGAAATGATTCGTTGTCTTCGAATCTCCTCTTCTACAGTCCGGTTAGGTCCCCCAGTGAAAACAGCCGTCCCGGGGCGTCCCCGGGCGTCCCCCCGCGTCCCCTCGCCTTGCCACGACTTGGGCGATGAAAAATGTGCTTTAAATTGTACAAATTCGAACTCCTCGTGTCATTACCAATCAATTAGTGCAAAAAACAAAAATATTAATACTCCGAATTTCAAGAAACAAATATCTGAATAATCAGGTAATTGTTGCGCTCCACCTGGACATACCGTAGTTTACCCATTTCACAAAAATGTAACAATTCATATGTACGGTAAGTCCAGGTGGAGCGCAACAAATACCTGATTATTCAGATAATTGTTCCTTGAAATTCGGAATATTTTTATTTTTGTTTTTTGCACTAATGGATTGGTAATTACACGAGGAGTTCGAATTTGAACAATTTAAAGCACATTTTTCATTGCCCAAGTCGTGGAAAGGCGAGGGGACGCGGGGGGACGCCCGGGGACGCCCCGGGACGGCTGTTTTCACTGGGGGACCTAACCGGACTGTATCTTACCATCTCCTTTGCATGTGATGACTACAACTGCTCCGTTTTCTACATACATTATATTGTCCACTGTTATAGTTTTGTTACTATTTTTTGTAATTTCAGCTGATGGATTTATCTGAATGATAAGATAGATGAGATGAATGGGAATAGATCCCTACCGCTGAAGAATCGATTCTACATGCTTGTTTGCATTCTAATCCCGATGTAACCTGCTTGCCAGTCACAGAATCAACCCAATCATATCCCTCTTTGCAAGATAGAGTTAGTTTACCAGTGGTATGATACACTGGATCAACAGGAATGAAACCTGCAATAATGAATCAATTAGATAATGAAGGATGATTTATTTGTTACCCGGTTGACATTGAAGTGTAATTGTACAGTTAGCTGCATTCTTCTTTCCATCGGGACAAATCTCACTTATGACCTCCAATCATAAATATTGAATGAGTAATTAATGAATGGTCTAACCTTTGTATTCTCCTGTACTAGATCAGCACATCCTGGACCAGTCGTTTTTATGCACTTTGCAGGTCCGTCCTGAGAGTCAAAATATTAGAATGACATTCAACTGCCTTCCATTTACCACCAACTGATTTCCATTGGACACATCTTTCAGTTTTCCACTGTTATTATCACAAATGAGAATTTGTTCGTTATTCTTTTCATATGGAGAACCAGCAGGAAAATGATATCCTGAAGGATTAAATCGATTAGCTCGTTAATTAACATAATCGAAACGAACCATCCATACACTTGAGTTTGTATCGTTCATTTCCTTTGACAACAACATCGTTGCCCATGGAAGTAGTAGCAGGAGACTGAATGAATCATCGTCCTTCTCTATGAATGATTCAATTTCAAACCTCAGTCGCTCTCATTCCAGGTGGTAATTGAGCAGCAATGCAAGTACGAAGACATCCATCTCCAGGTAATTTCTCGAATCCAGGATATTTCGAATTTGACCATGGAGAAGCAGATCCTCCTCTACACACATATTCCATATTCTCAGATGGATTCTCAGTACTTCCACTTCGATGAACACTTCCTATTATTGGATGGATGATCTTCACTCTTTCTCTCTCTCTTCATTTAACTAACCTTCAGCACATTTCACAGTTACTTTCGATCCCACACCGAAGAATTGGCCTTGAGGAGTATTGATAGATGGTGTAGATCCAGTAACGAGAACAGAATTGGGAGATACTCCAAGAGCGGGACATCCAGCTTCACACTTTAGAAGTTCCATTTTAACATTCGTATTTGTATCGACCCAAGATGAAGAAGTTCCATTGTCAACACATTTGAGTGCCTGCTTGGGTTGACTGCCAGAAGTGGTTGTGGAAGGATAGTATCCTACAATGGATGACCTCTCTCCCTTCATTTCTTCAATTTGACGATACCACTTGCACATTCGATATTGAGATTGCATCCCACACTGGTCTTATCATTACTCAATGCACATCCAGTACTCTGAGTGACATTCAAACCCGGCGGAGGATTGGATACATCCAATTTATCACAACCAGGAGATGATCCACGGACACAAGGAAGCATCTCAATCACACTTTCACTTCCATTCATTGATCGAAAGACTTACCTGCACATTTTGAGTAGCATTGTTTCCTTCTACTACGTATCCTTTTTTGTCTCCTTCACACACAAGAATCTGTTGATTCGCAGCCGCTTCAGGAGTTCCATCGGGATATTTGAATCCATTTCCACACTTGAAACGATATCGTCCTCCCTCTACAACCTTCGGCTCTCCGTTGTACTCAAACACTTGAGGATTCTGAGAAATGGAAACGATGACTAGATGAGAGATGCGAATAATTTACAGTTATTTGGAGTGTTCCAGTAGGGAGATTATTAATAGGATCACACAGAGCTCCACATGAGTCGCCAGGAGTTCGTTTGATATCATTCGTTGCTGGTTTGAACCATCCATCATTACCTCCCTTAATATAATTAATATCTCATTTCTCCATTCCTTATATTTTACTCACTTTGCATAGATATTCAATTGCAGTTCCCTCTCTGTCTTTATCCGTCTTTCCCACGTAAGGATCCTTGCATTTAATGGAAACTGTCGTTCCTTGTTTCACATACTTCTTCCCATAAAAAGTGACCACGTCGGAATCTGCTACTTTCTTTTCGTAATTAGCCTTCTCGAGAGGATCGATCTAAATGAGAAGAAGTGAATGGAGAGAATAAAAGGGAGTCACTTACAATAGTACATACGGGAACACACTTCACAGGGGAAACCTTCGTCTTTCCTGTCTTCGAATCTTTCCATCCATCATTCTTAGCTACACAAACAAGTGATTGTTCTCCATTTCCGTCGACTGCCGTTGGATCGGAAGGAATGTATCCTGAGGAGAAATACTCATCTTCCATCCACCTAACTCTTCCCAAGTAACACCTAATCCAAAAGAGTTCTTACCTTCTTTGCACTTGATTGTCAGTTTGCAATTCTCGGGCATAAGTCCATCTATGATATCACAATTATCTTTGGTTGCATCAGCATTATTCAATGAGGCGACATCGCATCCCTTCGCTCCCGATCTCACGCAAGTCATTGGTTGCTACAAGAAAATCCATTCCTTCATTTTCCCTTCTCTTCTCACCACACTCAATTGACTTCCTTCTTCAACCCATCCTCCATTATTATCTCCCTTACACACGAGAGTCTGAGTAGTCGAAGGACTTTTCGTCTTCGGATCTTCATAATCTGTAATCTCATCTCTTCTCTCCCCTCTTCCTTCCATTCTCTTACCAGTATTACACTGTACTATCAATCTGCTTCCAAGTGTTGCATACTTTTGTCCATTAGAAGTGAACATATTTCCATCGGGAACATTGGAGTATCTCGTTCCTTCTGCGGCATTCGCCAGTTTACATCCAGATTGACAAGTGGATGGAGATCCTCTCTCTCCAGTTGCTGAAAAGAGACAACTCTTCCCCTCCCTTCACACTTCAATCAACCTGTATTAGTCCATGCATTACTATTTGCATCGCAAGTGAAACTAATGGGATCAGATTTCCTATCCTTTTCATTGGGACGAGCGAATCCATCTTTGCACTTGGTAGTAACTCTCACTCCTCCAGCATAGATTTGTTGATCTCCATTGTTGAACTGATACTATGGATTAGTTAATGAAGAGAGGAATATTACATACCACATTGGATGATCCAGTGGGGGCAGGGACTGGATACTCAGCATTTGCCATTTCAGAGGAAGAAAGGACAGGACATCCTCCTAGACACGGATCAGTGAATGATCCTTGACTATTAGGCTGCAATGGAAGTGATACTCTCTACTGGTAGGAGAGAGATGAACCTTAACGGGTTGTCCAGTTTGATCAACCCATTCTCCAGTTTCAATACATTTCAATTTGTATCCATTGGCAAGGAGAGGATTGGAGAAGTAATGAGCTGTAATGAATAATTGACAAATGAAAAAGGATAATGGAAAACTCACTTGGTTTCTTACACTTAATAGTGACTTCACATCCATTCTTCACTTCAGTTCCATTGCAGTCCTTTCTTTCGATTTGAGCTGATGGATCAACGTTAGTCGATGTAATAGGAGGACATCCACTCGAAATACACTGAATAGGAAGAATGAGTCCCCTTCCCACAGATCATTCGAACCGGTTTGATTTTAGCGGATCTCTTATTCGTATCAGCATCTTCGTATCCTTCCGTACCTCCCTTACACAAAAGACTCTGTTTCTCCTTTCCATCCGCATACTTGAAACCTGAGGAGTAAAGGCACTCATCGCATATTCTCGTAATTAATCAAATGATTCGGACCTATTTCTACTTCCTTCAATTCTTACCAGAATCACACTTGAATACATAAGTGGCAGAAGGAACGAGAAGTTTGTTTCCCTTTGCATCTTCTTTGTAGAGTTTCGGATTATTAAGAGGATTGAAGAACAACTTTACTCCAGGGGGGAAATCTCTGTCACGTTTTCAAATAGATAATAATAATGAAATTGAATAAACTACCTTTCATCGAGTGGAGCACAAAGAGGATTACACAATCCAGGTGCTTTACCCATTCCTGTTTTAGTTCTTTCATTCGGATCAGAATTATCAGTCCATCCTTCATCTCCTCCATAACACTTGTAATCATCCGTTCCTGCCTCTTGATTGTACTTGTGACGGAAGAGGAATCCTAATCATTATTCTTCTTCATTCCATTTATTTCCTCTTCTCCTTACCTTCCTTACACTTAGTCTTCACTGCTGTATTCGCAGGCCAGATCACAAGATCTCCATTGTAATAATTCGATGGTGGTCTTACAGAGACATACGTTGCATTCTTCATCTCTATATCATCTCGAAGACCCTGATAACCCATGGATAAATCTCCCCTTCCTCCCTTATCCCTATCTCCCCTTCTCTTTCTACTCACCACACATCCAGGTCTGCATTTCGTCTCGGGTTCACCTCCATTGACCTTCCATCTTCCTCCCGAACAAGTTACTCGTTGTCCATTTCGACCAGACTCTTTATCCGTGAAGTAGTAATCTCAAGGAGAGGATTGAATATCAAGATGATTTCATCTGTCGATTGACTACTCACTCATATTGCATTGTACGGTAATGTAGCATCCCTCTCTATAGATGAAGTTGTTTGCAGAGCAAGAGTATGAAGAGACGGCGTACATATTCCCTTCCAGATTAAATCCACCAGAACATTGGGCATCCACCAATACCCATTCTGGAATGAACTAACTTATTGACGAATAGAGAGAAATGAAGGTGAACGAGATAGAAAGAGAACTTACGTAAGATGGTGCAGAATAAGAGTAGAAGTTTCATTCCACTCCTATCCGAATGAAGAAACACTTCAAATCCAAGTCTTTTTATACGGAATTCTTGCTAAGTATTCATAAAGAGTTTGACTCTTTTATCTTCTCTTTTCGATGCAGAAATTGATCCATAAACAACGCCTCTCACTTTGGATGAAAGAGCATTCAAACAGTGCATTTACTAGTTATACAAAGAATAATCGAAAAATAAACGTAAATTCATATTAGAGCTTCTTTTTTTTGGTTTTAATTCAATTGGTATCCATGGTATCAGTTGTATCTCATCTCTTACTTGACACAGCCTGTCACAGTGGACGAATTCCTTTGTTCACCGCGGCGTACGTATTCTAATGTGCCGGGCCATTCTTTACCCTCCATTGCGGAATGCGCGGTGTGGAATTAGGAGAGAATTTCAAAAATTTAGAGTTGAAAACATGTCCGAACTCAGCGAGTGATAACATATATGAGGATCTGTGATAGCGAACCTCTTCAGTGATTGTACCGTAAACCATCATGAATTTTTCGAATCGTTCCGAAAGCGTCCGCAGCCAGTATTACAATTTGTCCATCTTTTCCTCATTTTTCAAACACTGCGCCGACACTTTTTCACTATTCAAACATCTGGAAACCTCCACACCATCATTATTTTTGGAATCCTTTTCTGATTCTCTACAAGTTGACAGTCTTCAATTTTTGAAAAACAATTTTGTTAAAAAATATGATTTTTTTCCCTTGTTTTTTTTTCATGTTATCAAAAAAAAGAGGAACTTTTTCAAAAATCGAAGACAGTCAACTTGCGAAGAATCAGACAAGGTTTCCAAAAATAATGATGGTGTGTGTTTCCAGAAGTTTGAATTGTGAAAAAGTGCCGGCGCTGTGCTTGAAAAATGAGAGAAAATAGATAAATTGGACATACGTTTGACAGTTATGTTTCACCGAGCGGGTAAGTGTAAATCGTCTGCCTTTGCGGAATTAGCCATGTTTCGGATGAGTTTCTCAAAATTAATATGGAGCTGGAAATTGCAAAATGCGTCATTCCATTTACTATCCCTTCATTTTCTCCTTCTCGACCGCGCAGGTCAATAGGAATAGGGGAAAAAAAGATCCACTTTGACAGGCTGTGCTTGAGTTTGTAAAAAGTTTTTTCAATACTTTTTTTCATATCTTCTCGGAATTTCGGAACTCTTTCATGTTTATTTCATCAATAATACTATTTTCTCTTTTGACACATCGGCTCTTTATCAAATTCTTCTTCCTTTTCATCCTACAATCATTTCCTTCATCATTCTCATTCTCCAATATTTCCGTGTAGGTTTCCTATTTCGTTCTATATTCAATGTGCTACCTTCTCATCTTTTTTGCATTTTCAACTATTCTCAAAGGCCACAATAACCTTAGTCCATAAATGATTTTGAAAAAGAGAGAAATGAATTGAGGCTTAACGATTGATCAATGAAACGTGTCAACCAAAATCAAGAGAGAGAAAAGTGAAACGTGTGATCTGACACCCAATCGATATTCGTGTTGGATAAAAGAACAGCATGAAAATAGAATGACGACGTATTGAAAATAGAGAAGTCAAGTAGTTCTAACTACGATTCGGATGCAAATTACAGAATAATAATATGAAATAACTACAATACAATAACACTTTTCTATATTGACTTGATTTCCAGTTTACTGCCTCGTGTAAAATGTTCTCAAAATCGTGTAAAGGAAGAGTTAGAGTTCCGACTCGCAATAGATTATCCAACAATTGATTGAAATTCTTTTTTATGTATCTAGTTTGATCTCTCCAATTTGATCGTATAGAATTCCTTTCATTCTCATTTTCAGCCATCGGATGTACTTGTTATTTTCACCATCATGCAGAGATATCCCTCATAAATGGTTAATTGATTATTGTTGAGAATAAACCTTTCCAATCTGTGGTCATCTCATTCTCAATTTATGTAACTCAATTAGCTTGCAAAGAGAGTTATGAATATTCAACAAATCATTGTTTCTTTATTCCATCTCCTCTCGATCTCTTCTCCATTCCTCACTCTTCCATTCCCTATTCAATCCGTCGTCTTGGGTGGTCGACAGAGCCTCCTCTCCTCTAGAATGGAGAAAGCAACTGAGAGTGTCTCTCAGACTCAAGTCAGAAGAGTTCTCCGTGACAACAATATCGATCTACAGGGATACATAGGTAAGTTAGATTCTAACTATTGATCGCATTTGGAATTCAAATGATTTGAGGAAAGGGAGCATATTCGAAGGTGCAAGTAGGAGTTAACGTAAAGATGGGATCGAAAGTGGCAGTGAAAGTAATCGATACTTCGTAAGATCAAAGATCATTCTACAGTAAGGGATAAATTCTCCTTCAGATCTGGATCTGAATATGTTCGTCGTTTTCTCCCACGAGAAATCGAAGTTGTACGCAATCTCAATCACGCAAATGTTGTCAAAGTATTCCAAGTGAGATCAAAGACCACTTCTCTCTTTCAACTGTAATGGATTGAGGTGCTGTCGATGGATAACAAAGTTCTTCTGGTCGAGGAATACGGTGATAATGGAGATCTACTCAAGAGAATCAAAGACAAAACTCGATTGAGTGAGAAGGAGAGTAAACCTCTCTTCAGACAACTTATTGAATCTCTTGTCGTCAGTTATCAATTCACTTTCTACAGTAATCCCTTCCCATCTACAGTATCTCCAATCTCAATCGATTGTCCATCGAGATGTCAAATGTGAGAATGTCTTCCTCGATGCAAATGACAATGTCAAATTGGGCGATTTTGGATTCGCTCGATTCCTTCGACAGAACGAGGTATACGGTAGAATATATTTATCTCGATCAATCGATAATCTCAGATCTCTTCTACTTTCTGTGGTAGTCGTGCATATGTCGCTCCCGAGATTCTGTCTGGTGTCTCGTACACGGGATTCACGGTAGATTGAAGGTCGAAGGAACTAGAATGAATGAATAATCAAGGTGGATACATGGTCTGCTGGTATCGTACTATATGTAATGACAACTGGAGTGATGCCGTATGATGACAGAAATCCGAAGAAGATGCTAGAGAGAATGCTCTCCCATCGAGTCAGGTCAGTTCCTCAATTGGTTATGTACTTATTGAATTGAAATTGAACTTCTCTATTTACAGATTCCCTCGAATGGAATTGTCAACTGAATTGAAGACTCTTGTCTTCGAGATTCTTCATCCAACTTCAACTTCTCGTCTCTCATATTCTCTTATCTGCTCTTCTCCTTGGCTTCACGATACGAAATATGAGATGAAGAGTGGAACGAAATCATCGTCATAGAGAGAAAAAACTCAATTATACGAAGAATTCGGAATAAACACTTTGGGTCCGAGTATTGAATATATAACATGGAACAAAATATTTCGAAGACACACATTGAACAGATAACATTAAACAGATACACATCTTCCTTACTCGATTTACAGTTAGCTAATTCCGGTCTATCAGTCAGCGTCACTGTTGAATCCACATCATCCACCCATCCGTTTCCATCGCATTTGAACTTCTTGGTGGGCACGGTAGTTGTGTTAATGACGTATCCTGAGAATGTGTTTCTTGCATATATCTTCTTCCTTTCCAGTTACCTGGATTGCAAGTAATTTCTGCCTCGCAGCCGATTGTGATCTCATCTTTGCACGAGGAAGTCACAATTCCATTTTCTGTCTTGATCGGTGAACACTGAAGAGTCGAGTAATGTTAAAATGAAATAAAGTTAATATAAATATAGATTGCATTCACAAAATCAAAATGTATTTACGATATGTGCAGATGTCGTTGATCCAGTGGACGCAGGTGTGGTCGAAACTTGTAGCACGCACTGATCCAATCCCGGTCTGTCAGTCAGCGTCACTGTTGAATCCACATCATCCACCCATCCGTTTCCATCGCATTTGAACTTCTTGGTGGGCACGGTAGTTGTGTTAATGACGTATCCTGAGAATGTGTTTCTTGCATATATCTTCTTCCTTTCCAGTTACCTGGATTGCAAGTAATTTCTGCCTCGCAGCCGATTGTGATCTCATCTTTGCACGAGGAAGTCACAATTCCATTTTCTGTCTTGATCGGTGAACACTGAAGAGTCGAGTAATGTTAAAATGAAATAAAGTTAATATAAATATAGATTGCATTCACAAAATCAAAATGTATTTACGATATGTGCAGATGTCGTTGATCCAGTGGACGCAGGTGTGGTCGAAACTTGTAGCACGCACTGATCCAATCCCGGTCTGTCAGTCAGCGTCACTGTTGAATCCACATCATCCACCCATCCGTTTCCATCGCATTTGAACTTCTTGGTGGGCACGGTAGTTGTGTTAATGACGTATCCTGAGAATGTGTTTCTTGCATATATCTTCTTCCTTTCCAGTTACCTGGATTGCAAGTAATTTCTGCCTCGCAGCCGATTGTGATCTCATCTTTGCACGAGGAAGTCACAATTCCATTTTCTGTCTTGATCGGTGAACACTGAAGAGTCGAGTAATGTTAAAATGAAATAAAGTTAATATAAATATAGATTGCATTCACAAAATCAAAATGTATTTACGATATGTGCAGATGTCGTTGATCCAGTGGACGCAGGTGTGGTCGAAACTTGTAGCACGCACTGATCCAATCCCGGTCTGTCAGTCAGCGTCACTGTTGAATCCACATCATCCACCCATCCGTTTCCATCGCATTTGAACTTCTTGGTGGGCACGGTAGTTGTGTTAATGACGTATCCTGAGAATGTGTTTCTTGCATATATCTTCTTCCTTTCCAGTTACCTGGATTGCAAGTAATTTCTGCCTCGCAGCCGATTGTGATCTCATCTTTGCACGAGGAAGTCACAATTCCATTTTCTGTCTTGATCGGTGAACACTGAAGAGTCGAGTAATGTTAAAATGAAATAAAGTTAATATAAATATAGATTGCATTCACAAAATCAAAATGTATTTACGATATGTGCAGATGTCGTTGATCCAGTGGACGCAGGTGTGGTCGAAACTTGTAGCACGCACTGATCCAATCCCGGTCTGTCAGTCAGCGTCACTGTTGAATCCACATCATCCACCCATCCGTTTCCATCGCATTTGAACTTCTTGGTGGGCACGGTAGTTGTGTTAATGACGTATCCTGAGAATGTGTTTCTTGCATATATCTTCTTCCTTTCCAGTTACCTGGATTGCAAGTAATTTCTGCCTCGCAGCCGATTGTGATCTCATCTTTGCACGAGGAAGTCACAATTCCATTTTCTGTCTTGATCGGTGAACACTGAAGAGTCGAGTAATGTTAAAATGAAATAAAGTTAATATAAATATAGATTGCATTCACAAAATCAAAATGTATTTACGATATGTGCAGATGTCGTTGATCCAGTGGACGCAGGTGTGGTCGAAACTTGTAGCACGCACTGATCCAATCCCGGTCTGTCAGTCAGCGTCACTGTTGAATCCACATCATCCACCCATCCGTTTCCATCGCATTTGAACTTCTTGGTGGGCACGGTAGTTGTGTTAATGACGTATCCTGAGAATGTGTTTCTTGCATATATCTTCTTCCTTTCCAGTTACCTGGATTGCAAGTAATTTCTGCCTCGCAGCCGATTGTGATCTCATCTTTGCACGAGGAAGTCACAATTCCATTTTCTGTCTTGATCGGTGAACACTGAAGAGTCGAGTAATGTTAAAATGAAATAAAGTTAATATAAATATAGATTGCATTCACAAAATCAAAATGTATTTACGATATGTGCAGATGTCGTTGATCCAGTGGACGCAGGTGTGGTCGAAACTTGTAGCACGCACTGATCCAATCCCGGTCTGTCAGTCAGCGTCACTGTTGAATCCACATCATCCACCCATCCGTTTCCATCGCATTTGAACTTCTTGGTGGGCACGGTAGTTGTGTTAATGACGTATCCTGAGAATGTGTTTCTTGCATATATCTTCTTCCTTTCCAGTTACCTGGATTGCAAGTAATTTCTGCCTCGCAGCCGATTGTGATCTCATCTTTGCACGAGGAAGTCACAATTCCATTTTCTGTCTTGATCGGTGAACACTGAAGAGTCGAGTAATGTTAAAATGAAATAAAGTTAATATAAATATAGATTGCATTCACAAAATCAAAATGTATTTACGATATGTGCAGATGTCGTTGATCCAGTGGACGCAGGTGTGGTCGAAACTTGTAGCACGCACTGATCCAATCCCGGTCTGTCAGTCAGCGTCACTGTTGAATCCACATCATCCACCCATCCGTTTCCATCGCATTTGAACTTCTTGGTGGGCACGGTAGTTGTGTTAATGACGTATCCTGAGAATGTGTTTCTTGCATATATCTTCTTCCTTTCCAGTTACCTGGATTGCAAGTAATTTCTGCCTCGCAGCCGATTGTGATCTCATCTTTGCACGAGGAAGTCACAATTCCATTTTCTGTCTTGATCGGTGAACACTGAAGAGTCGAGTAATGTTAAAATGAAATAAAGTTAATATAAATATAGATTGCATTCACAAAATCAAAATGTATTTACGATATGTGCAGATGTCGTTGATCCAGTGGACGCAGGTGTGGTCGAAACTTGTAGCACGCACTGATCCAATCCCGGTCTGTCAGTCAGCGTCACTGTTGAATCCACATCATCCACCCATCCGTTTCCATCGCATTTGAACTTCTTGGTGGGCACGGTAGTTGTGTTAATGACGTATCCTGAGAATGTGTTTCTTGCATATATCTTCTTCCTTTCCAGTTACCTGGATTGCAAGTAATTTCTGCCTCGCAGCCGATTGTGATCTCATCTTTGCACGAGGAAGTCACAATTCCATTTTCTGTCTTGATCGGTGAACACTGAAGAGTCGAGTAATGTTAAAATGAAATAAAGTTAATATAAATATAGATTGCATTCACAAAATCAAAATGTATTTACGATATGTGCAGATGTCGTTGATCCAGTGGACGCAGGTGTGGTCGAAACTTGTAGCACGCACTGATCCAATCCCGGTCTGTCAGTCAGCGTCACTGTTGAATCCACATCATCCACCCATCCGTTTCCATCGCATTTGAACTTCTTGGTGGGCACGGTAGTTGTGTTAATGACGTATCACAGTTCCGTGTTCAGCAATCGTGATTTCAGGGCACTGAGCAGATAATTTAGTTGATTGTTTTTTTTAAAATAAATATAGTTTTTTTTAAATATAATCCAATCATTCAGGAGAACTCATGCATAAAAATATTACCGGGCGTGCAGTAGTCGTTGGTTCCGTGGGTGCTGGTGTGGTCGAAACTTCTGGCACACATTTGTTGATTGGATTCTCAGATAGATTAACGTTTGTGTCCACATCCTTCCAATCACTGACAACATCACATACGAATTTTTTTGATGGAACCGTCGTTGTGTTCGTGGTTATGACGAAACCTTTAATAGTTCCAGTTGATATGATATTTCTTAAATAAAAACACCTGGTTTGCACACAATTTCCATATAACATCCAACACGATTTTCTCCTTGACAGCTGTATCTAACATTGGCATTTTCAACTTCAGTTGAATTGTTGCACTAAATCTCCGTTCGTATTTTTGATTTTTTTATGAAATTTTTACTGTTTTCTTTGTTGATGTGCAATTAATCGCAGGAAGCTCTTCAAGTTTCAAATCGTAATTGCTGGTTGTATTTCGATAGACCTTCCAAACACCATCCTCGCATTTCGCTTTCTCCGATGTATACGATGTTGTCGAACTTGTTATCGTTGACCCTGTTATGCTTGCAGTTTAATGAACTCTATCCGACCGAAATACCTGGTTCGCACTCCAATTTGAAAGTACACTCTTTCGTGAGATCTGCAAGCATTACACAACTCGATTGTACAGTGACTTGATCCGGTTTGAGCTTAGGAGGAGTTCCCGCGCATATCTGAATTAATAATTGATTCAAATTCTTCATGAGCGCATGCACCTTCTGAACACAAACGGCAGAGTTATTTCTATCATTGAGACTTAATTGAGTGTCTCGATCAATCCAAGTCTTCGTAAGGTTATCACAAATGAACAGCATGTCCTTCTTTTCGTCGTTCTTATCGATAACGAATCCTAAATTAACGATTAAAGCATTCTCACTCAATCAGTTCTAACCGTCTTTACAGGTAACATTTGCCTTGCAGTCTGATTCATCTTCATTCGTGCAAGATACAATGACATCTCCATTAAGAACAGTGACATTCTTATCGCATACACGATTCTTAAAATAAAGGAGTAACTATCTATTATATCATTTTGAAAAAAAGATAGAAAAGTAAGTAGATTCAACTCACGGGTACACATTCCTTGATTGGCTCTTCGATTAGTGTCAAGTGACTGTCGATATCCATCCAATCTTTCACCGAATCACATATATACTTCTTTGAAGGTACATTTGTCTTGTTTGTGAGAATGGAGTATCCTAGAAATTCATTTAATAATACTCTTAATTGTATGTCTTACCTGGCTTGCATACGATCTCCATTTTGCATCCAACTCTATTCTCTCCTTGACAACTATAAGTCACATTTGCATTTCCTACTTGTGTCGACGAATCGCACTGAAACAATTGAATAAGTGTTTCAAATCGTTATTGTTTAAAATAGTTAAAATTCTCACAGTTTCATTGTTGGCAGTACAATTAATTGCTGGCATATCTTCGATTTTCACATCGTATGAATCCGATGAATTTTTGTATACTTTCCACACTCCATTTTCACACGCAACTTTTTCCGTCTTCGTCGATGTGGTTGAACTGGTGATTGTCATTCCTGATTTCATTATAAGTATCTATCTATCAAGCGTTTTCAAATCATAGCTTACCAGGTTGGCACTCCATTTTGAATGTACATTCTCTTTTCTCGTCTCCTACCATTACACAATTTGACGTAACAGTAACTTGATCAGGTTTAAGTTGAGGAGGAGATCCAGCACATATCTTGCAAGAGATAAATGAAGTTTCAATGAGTATATTAATACCTGAGGAACGCATTGGGTCATATTTCCTTCTCTGATGGAAATTTGAGTGTCCTTGTCAACCCATTCCTTCTTCTTCACATCACATACAAATTGTTGAGTCTTCTCCGTTTTATCGACCATCTCGATTACAAACCCTTAAATACGAGTGTGATTGTATTCATTCATTCATTTCATCTAACCTTCTTTGCATGTCAAATTGGCCTGACATTCATTGTCACTGCAAGTGATAACTACTGATCCATCTGTTAACGTGAAATTTCTTCCGCAAGGAGTCTGAAATCTCTTTTCTCTCTCGATATTTTGTGATTTTTGCATACGTCGGGTACACATTTGGCAGTTGTATTCAATTCATCGATGCTGATTTTCGTATCCTTGTCTACCCATTTCTTTTTCTCGATATCACACACAAAGAATCGATTAGAGATTGTTGAATCAATCTTTTCGATAACGTATCCTTCAATTAATAAAATAATAATTATCTAATTGTTATTCCGTTGTACCTTCTTTACAAGTCGTATTGGCCGTACATTCTTGCGAATCTTGAGTACAAGTAACGATAACTCCGATATCAGTGAGTGTGACAGTTTTGTTGCAAACAGTCTGAAATCTCTTTTTTTCTCGATGTTTTATGAGTTTTGCATACGTCGGGTACACATTTCGCAGTTGTATTCAATTCATCGATGCTGATTTTCGTATCCTTGTCTACCCATTTCTTTTTCTCAATATCACAAACAAAGAATCGATTAGAGATTGTTGAATCAATCTTTTCGATAACGTATCCTTCAATTGATAAAATCATAATAATTTGTCACCTTTTCTTACCTTCTTTGCATGTCATATTGGCCGTACATTCTTGCGAATCTTGAGTACAAGTAAGGATAACTTCGATATCAGTGAGTGTGACATTCTTTTTACAAACAGGCTGGAAAGATATAGATCGTTAGTAAAATAATAAAAAGTAAATCTGACGGTAGGTGGTGTTCCAACGAGAACACATTTAGAATCATTCGGATGGTCTTTCAGTTTAGCCTGAGTAAAGTATTCTTTCCATCCATTCTTCATATCGCAGATGAATGTCTTCTCTTTTGTAGTAGTCGATCCATCGACCATTTCGTATCCTACGATGTCATTACTCCCAAATAAATAATATTCAGTCTAACCATCTTTGCATTTGAGAACCGCTTTGGTTCCGCCAGAAATTGGAGGATATCGATAATATGTCACCCCAACATTTTCAGTTGAAAATTCCGGACACTAAAATAAGGTTATCGACAAATCATTCAATTCAAAATATTCAGAACTGGAAAAGAAAAGTGTACCGGGTTTTTAGGATCCCAAGGGGAAGGAGTCTGAAATATCCATTCTCTTCATAACCTTCTTTGCAAATTTTACCTTTGGTACACACAAAGAAGTTTGGTTTATTTCGGTGAGAACAATTTGTGTGTCCTTGTCTATCCATTCTTTCTTTTGAACGTCACATACAAATTGACGAGTTTTGAATGTCGAGTCCACTTTAACAATCTCGTAACCTCAAAGTCATTGCTTCGTATGCTCAATATGATGATTATTAACCTTCCTTGCATGTTACATTTGCCTCGCATTCCAATCCATCTTCACTACATGTAACGATGATATCTCCATTCGTGATATTCAGCAATTTGTTACATACAGGCTGATAAATATATTATTATCACAATCTCAAAAAGTTGATAATACCTTGGATGCTCCACAAGTATCCTTCAGTTCTCCATCAATCAAACGACCTTCTTCATCTTTGTATTTCCCAGTGGTCGAATCACACACCAGTGATTTCGTTGGTTTTCCAGTATCGGGGAAAACAGTAGCTGAAACCATCTCACTCTTCATTATTATATTAGAATAACTGACCTGAATCATTGCACTTCACTTCGTATTTTCCACCATTATTGACAAAGTTATTGAAAGCATCGGGCAGTTTCTAAATAGTTGTATCAACTCTCTCATTGTAAATTCTTCCTTGCGCACCGTCTTCACGAGAGTATCAGCTATCTTCAACTTCTGACAAGTATCAGTACAAGTGATTGTCTCTGAGGTTGATTGAGATGGACAGAGATATTTGGAAGCAGTTGATGATGAGATAGGAACAGATGCCGATCCAGATAGTATGGGAGCAGCTTCAATTGTCTTCGGAGCATCCAGAGATACGGGAAGATTAGGAGTATCCGGTGCACTCTCTACAATGTAATTATCGTCTATGAATGAGAATTCGGTGAATACGAACTTGAATAATTGCACTGGAATATGGTTTCTCCAACAGCGACAGGCACAATTTTCCATGATTCTCCATTTTCGGCATCTTTCTTAATGGAAGAACCACCAATACATCCAGGAGTGCATTCCATTGGTAGTTCCTCGATCTTAATTAATACTCATTTCATTATCTTCATTATTTGCTCTCATACCGAAACTGAACTGTCCTTTTTTACCCATTTCGATGGCAATCCCAATTTGCACTCCAATACTTTCTTTTCCACTGTCTGATCGACTATTGCCACAGGATATGTTCCTATAATGTTTTATTCGTTATTCGATCGCCTTCCCCTTCTCTCTCTGCCTCTTCTTACCAGGTTGACAAGTCTGTTCAATTGTGCATCCAATCGCAACGAATCCATTTGTGGTTACACATCCTTCACTCACAACAACATTTGTAGTCGAATTATTAACAGTTGGCATAGTGCATCCTTCCACCTGTAATCAATCGTATCACTCCCTCTCTCGATTCTCTCTAATTGATTACCTTCTTGCAAGGGAATACATCGGGATTGCTCTTTCCAGTAGCAGGATCAATAAGAGATCCATTTGTCTCACACTTGATAGTCTGTTTCTTATCGTTTGCATATGGAGAATCAGTAGGATATTGAAATCCATCAGAGCAAGTGAAGACATAAACTGCTGGAGATGCGAGATAGTCCATATCTCCATGAGTAATTTTGAATGGAGTCTAAATGGAATCAATTCATTCATTATTATAT
Source organism: Pristionchus arcanus (assembly GCA_900490705.1). Taxonomy (NCBI): domain Eukaryota; kingdom Metazoa; phylum Nematoda; class Chromadorea; order Rhabditida; family Neodiplogasteridae; genus Pristionchus; species Pristionchus arcanus. The sequence goes on from LS485814.1 coordinate 184,424, forward strand.
CTTCATTATTTTACCTCTTTAAGGATTGTTCCTGTAGGAAGAGGGGAATAATTGTGATATAAACATCCATTCTCACATATTCCACTCTCTACTTTCACGTCTCTGTCCTCCTTCACATTTGTGCTTGGATTAAACTCGCAGAAGTATTTATTTTTTTGTTCACGAATTTTCTCTACTTTTTCGTAAACAACCTTTGTTGTGATGACTGAAATGAAAGAATGAGAATGAATGGATTGAATATACTCACCATCCACACATTTAAGGAATTTATTAGTAATTGGATCGAGATAACTAATTGTATTCACCGTCACATCCACATTATTCGTCATATTCGCTATCGTCTTCAATTTGTAAATCCATTTTACCTCTTAAATAGTCATACCTTGGGGTTAATTTCTACACATCCCTTGATACACTTAATACTCGTATCTTCTCTTGGTGTTCCTGTCTTGACATCCACCCATTTTTCTATCGATTCATCACATTTTAGTTTCGTGTCTTCACCGTATAGAATAAGAGGATCTTCGGGGTAGTATCCTGAAGAGTATTAAAGTATTAATTGAACAAAACTCTGCCTGCTTCTTACCTGCTTCACACTTCACTTCAACAGAACATTTGTCATTCAGGTAATCTTCTCCAACCCAACATTCCGGACCAATAACAGTAACTGTGTGCTCTCCCTGAATACTTTCACAGTGATTATATTCATCGTTGTTCACTTACCGTCGAAGGTTTCTTACATCCGGGTGCTTTCTCACATGCTTCGACCTTTCCATCAGTTGCTCCATTCACTGTATCTTCATACGTCTTCTTAGCTCCATTACATCGAAGAATCTGTTTCCCATTGGGTCGATGAGGGGAAGAAGAAGGATAAACGAATCCAGGCTGACACTTGAATACGTATTCCTCTTCACCGAAGACAAGAGCAGTCAGATTAGGTAAGGTTTCAGCCATCTAAAAGAACGAAATGAGGAAAGGGAAGTGAAGAGATGTGATACCTTCTCAATGATAACTCCATTAGGGAGATTGGTATCGATTGCATTACATGTGTTATCACATCCATTATCAGTTGTCTGTTCAGATGGATTTCCAGCTGGACAAGAGTATCGAGTCGAACTTCCCGTTGTTGTCACTTTCATTCGCACTTAAGTTATATATTTCTTTAAGAGATATATAACGAATACACTTACTCTTCGTGCAACTTGCATTTTTTAAAGTACTACTGTAGTAAGTAGTAGCTTGAACTTCAACTTCTTGATTAGTACTTGATCGATTGACACAACCAGTAATACACGAGAGAGGTTCATTCACTCTTCGAGTATATTGATCTTTCCATCCTTCTCCTCCACTTGCACAAACCAATTCTTGATCTCCAGAAAGAGTATGGTAATCTGATCTTTCGGGATAGAATCCTGAAATGATTTTTCATTGGAATGAAGTGTACACATAATCATTAACCATCAGCACATCGAACTTTCACAATACATCCCGTGTTCACGAATTCTCCAGCAGCACCACAGTTGACAGTTTGAGAAATAGTCTTGGATTTGTCTTGTGATATTATCTGAGATTGAATATAGGGAAGAACTTAATCCATTTCGAACCTTGCATTCATTTAGTCCCTTCTTTCTCTCGCATTCCTCTGGTTGAGTAAATGGAATTCCCTTCTTCCTATTACTCTCTAAATTTCTCGTTTCTCCATTGCACACTACTGTTTCCTCTTGTTGACATGGAGATGTACGAGGATATTCGAAGTCTACAATTAACTCATTACTTAGAAACAACCAATAACTCACTTTTATTAATGCATCGATAAATGAATTTGGATTTATCAGCAACGAGGTTTTGACCATTGTATTCGAAAACTTTCGGTTTCTGAAAAATATGTACACCCGTGGTCAAAATGATCAAAATACAAACCAGATGCAACTTGGTTGAAGTGGAGGGAACGTCTTGTGGTGCGAGACAGGTCTTGACACATCCTTCTCCTGGATTGACTACTATCTTCAAGTCATTCTCCTTCTTCCATCCTTCATTTCCTCCCACACAAGTGTAAGAATGATCATTTGGTGTCTCAGATGCATTATCTTCCCAGATAACACCTGAAAGAGACGAATAAAATGGATCAATTCTCTCTTCTTACCATCTCCTTCGCATTTCACACTAATTACTTCTCCATTCTCAACATAGACGATATTATCGATTGTCTTTGTATTCGATGCATTCTTGGTCACTTTGGCCACTTTTCCGATCTACGAATGAATGGATTCAACTTGTACAATAAAGGGTCAAACTTTGTTGGAATCGACGACACAAGCCTTCTTGCACTCGAGTTTCGATTTGACTGCACTTCCGAATTGATCCTTCCAATCGCTATCTTCACACTTGAGAATCTGTTTCCCATCCTTATCGTAAGGAGAAGCAGGGATAAATCCTAATGAGAAGAATAAATGACACAGTTATCATAGGAGTATCTCGATACCTTTGTCACACACAACAGTCACAATACATCCATTATTTCCCTTGGATAATTCTGGACAATTCTCGGAAGTTCTTGCATTCTGTTGTGCAATATCAGGACAGCTAAGACCTTGGTCCTTCACACATCCAATTGGTCCATTCTCCAATCACTTTCATTATGAATCATGCTTTGGGAGAATACTTACCAATTTTTCTCCTGTGATTGAATCCACAAATTTTCCAGTGTCTTTATCGCAAACAAGAATTTGCTTGTTATCATTCTTGGCAGGGGATGAATCGGGTGGATAGTGATAACCTGAAGGGGAACCATCACGCACCCATCACCTTTTATCTATTCATACCATTTACACAAGTGAGAGAGTACTTCTCATCTGCTTTCACTGCTCTTACTCCATTGATTGTGCTGATTGGAGGAGTCTAAATGAGTTTATTCCTTCTTCTTTATTCCATCAGACAAACTAACGGAAGTGAATCGAATTCCAGCAGGAGCATCAAATGCTTCGCACACTCTCACACACAATTCACCCGGTATTTTCTCTAATCTCGATTGTTCTTCATTCTTCCATGGATCGGCCCCTCCCTTACAAGTGTAAGTCATCTCGGGATTAGGAGAAGATGGAGTTCCATACTTATATGTTGAATCTGAAGGATAGATTAGGATACGAGAGGGAGAAGATTCATACCATCATTGCATTTCACGACCACCTTTGCATTCTCTTTGTAGAAGGTAATTTTTCCATTGGTCTTGTCTCCACTCGTTCGGATCACTTGAGCATTTTTTCCAATTTGTCCATCCTTACAACCAGGAAGACATTCGAGCATCGAACTTGTCTGTCATCATTCATCATATTTCTCTCTTCTTCTTCTTCTCTTTCTCTCACCGGTTGGTCAGTCGTCGGATCATTCCAATAACTGGAAGTTCCATTGTCTTTGCACTCGAGTGATTGACCATTTTCATTTTGATTATCGGGATTCTTCGGGTAATATCCTGAATGGGATTAACTCTATTCCTCTCACAATGTTATCACTTACCATCAGCACATTCGATAGTTATCTTGCATCCAACAGAGGATCGATCATTACTCGTACTACATTTATCTGATTGTTTCACTGTCTTTGAAGGAGGAATAGAAGAAGGATCAATAGAAGGACTACATCCAGGTTGATCTCCTCTTTCACATGATTCAATCTGTAATAACTCATTTCTCCTTCCATTCTTTTCTTCTTCTCTCACTTTAATCTTCTCATTTGTCTCTCCATCCACAAATTCCTTCTCTCCTCCCATACATACAATATTCTGCATATTCTTCTGTGCTGCCTTTGTGTCAGACGGGAATTTGAATCCATCTTTGCACACCAATCGATACTTTCCTCCTTCAATCACTTTAGATGCTCCATTCAAATCGAATACTGGTGGAGACTGAAGAATAGATAATTACATGATTCCTATCTCTTCTTTCTCTTACCAATACGATAGCTTGTCCAGTAGATGGAGTGATGGCATTACAAGTAGATACGCATGCGTCTCCAATTGTCTTTCCAATCTCACCCGTTCCTGGTTTTGACCATTTATCGTTCCCTCCCTAAATGAGTCATTAATCAGTCTCTGTTTCTCACTTCCCTCGTCTTACCATACACTTGTACTCTATCTTATCCGCACTCCTCTCTGGGTCCGTTCTTCCTACGAATGGATTCTTGCATTTGACAGAGACAGTCGCTCCACTCTTCACGTATTCCTTTCCATCCACATTCACTACATCTTTCTTATCGGGAGCATCCACGAAATCGGATCGATCCGTTGAAGTCTATGAGAGAAAGACAGTGAATATGAGAATGAGATGGTTTGCATACCAATGGACAAACGGGTACACATTCCAATGGTTTCACATTCTTATTTCCTTGTTGATCAATCCATCCATCGTTGCCCGCTTTGCATTCAAGTGTTTGCTTCCCATCATTCAGAGCGGCTGAACCAGATGGAGCGAAACCTGAAGAGATCATTGATAAGAAAGAAGGATTGAAAAATGAAATACCAGAAGAGCAAGAAAGAGTCATTTTGCATTTCTCCTTCATTAATCCATCTTCAACATCACATCCTTCTTTAACAGCTTCTCCATTTGGAATTGAGATAATTTCACATCCCTTCGCTCCCGATTTGATACAAGTCATTGGAGCACCCTGTAGTTTTCCATGAAGACTCAACTAATTATCTTCCTTACCACAGGGGAATTATTGTTTGCCTCGACAAGCGATCCTTCCTTACACGTAATCTTCTGAGGGGAAGATTGGCGTGAGGGAGCCTCGAAACCTGAAATACAACTGATGACTTACTGATTGACTTTTATTCATACCATTATCGCATTTAGTCTCGAATGATCCTCCTGCTCTTAGATATTGTTGTCCATTGGAAGTGAGAATATCAGAGGGATTGAATGAATATGCAGATCCCTTTATGGAAGTGGACGATATCTTACACGAGGGAATGCATCCTCCTGGTTTTTGATCTCTTCGACCCGTCTCTGATAATCAACTCATTATTTATCCCTTCTCTTCTCAATAACTAACTAGTATTCATCCATCCATCAACAGCCGCACAATTGAATACATTTGGTTCATTCACATCGTCTGACGGAGTTTCTCTACTGAATCCTACAAATGAGTAATTGGTTAGTCGATCAACTTCAATCATCTTTCGTACCATCTTTACACTTGGTAGTCAATTTCACATCAGCTGCATAGATCTTGCTATCTCCATTGTAGTACTGTAATCAATCGATATCCATCTCGTCTACCGTAGTTCTCACCAATTGATTTGCTCCCGAAGGAAGATCCCCAACGTATTCGGCATTCCTCATATCTGATTCAGATAGAACTGGACACCCAACGACACAAGAATCTCCATATTTTCCATTGGTAGGAGTGATTGTTCGATTGAGTGGATTAATCCATGCTCCTCCACGACATGTCACATTCATTCCAGCACTGTTCTCGGGCTTGGCAAAGTAAGAATCTACAGGTACCAATGAGGTTATCGATAGGATAGCTTCTTACTCTTATTATTGCACTTGATTGTTACAGTGCATCCATCCTTGAAGACAGCACTTCCATGTTCACATCCTTCATATGAGACTGATGATGATGGATCAACATTTGAATTATCGATTCGAGTACATCCCATTGTATCACACTGAATTAGAGATGGAGAATAGAAAATAAAAAGAGGTAGACATACTCCTTTGATAAGAGCTGGAGAAGTATTCCATGTCAAATCCATGTATCCAGCTTCTCCTCCCTTACACACAAACTGTTGAATCTCCTTTCCATCAGGATATTTGCTTCCTCAATTTATAGATTTGATCGATAACTTGTTTAGTCATCTACCTGTTCTACATTGGAATTGAATTCCTGCTCCAGCAAGAAGAACGTTCTTTCCATTCACTACCACTGCTTTAGCTGCGATCTTGATTTCCACAGTGGCTGGTAGATCACTAAGATATCGATTGATAATACATATCACTTCATTGGCCTATCCACCTAGGAAGAATTTCTTTGCAGACTGGATCGCATTTTCCTGGAGCTTGTCCGGGATTTTTGACTTTGTTTTCTATATCTTCCCATCCATCCAATCCTCCTATACATGTAAGTGAATCCTTTCCTTCTTTTCGATACATTTCTTTCTTGAACACAAAATCTGAATTGATGAATGGAGGAATATTGCTCATGCTGGACCACCAAACCTGGTTTGCAATTGGTCTCAACGACTGTTCCCGTTGGCCAGTAATATATTCCTTGACTCATATACTTATTATCCGGCCTTTTTCCAACATAGGTTGCATTCTTCATCTCCACATTATCGTCCAGTGCTTTACATCCACTCTTACAGTTAGGAAGTTCATCCTGATGATGATGAATGAAAGAGAGATAGATAAAGACATGCGGCCTACCTTTCCCTCCACTATCCACTGATTCGCCTTGCATGTTATATATAATCCTTGGGTGTATTCCTCGAAGTAGTGATCTACGATTATCAATCGATATCGATTGATAATAATTGAAAAACTGACTATTGATGCAGTGGATAACACCAGTGCATCCCTCTGGATAAGTATATCCCTCAATTCGACAATTGTATGTCACTTTCTGTACTTGAGGATCGACATTGATACTCGAACATTCACGAGAGGCATGCACCAACGAAAGAAATGAGAATAACACGACGAGAATTCTCGTCGGTTTACCCATCTGAAAAAAAAAGATCAAAGATCGAAAAAAGTGAATGATATCTGCAATAGTAACTGTAGAAGAAGAAAGACTAGGGGAGTGTGGGGGTAGTAAAAGAACCACCCTTTTATACTATGCATTCTGATGGTCTATCTGATTTTTTACGGTCTATTCGGCTTTTGCCTTGTTTTAGTCATACTTTCTTGATAGGCTAAGGATAAGAGAAGAGAGTAATGACCTCAATCTTACTATGGAATACTCAACTTTCTCTATCGTTTCGATCGATGTCCATTTACTGTCTCTTCCTCTTCCATTCTTCCATTCAATAATTTTCTTTCTCTCTGAACTACCCTCGGAGGTTACTAAGAGACACGTCAACTTCATCGATTCTCTGCTTACAATTCTTCTTCCCCTTTTGTATGCACTCTCTTTCTTCCGTGGTCAATTCTCTCCTCCCTCCATCTTTCTCATTCCATCTCACTCTACTCTTCTCTATTCTCGACCCTTCCCTCTCTCACTTTCACCCCTCCGATCTATCTGACCCACTTCTTTTTCGACGTACTTCTGATACTCTGTTTTTTTTGGATATTCCCGAGTGCCTAATACATATTGAAACGATAATGTTTGTCAAAGTTCTAAGCAGATTTCTTGGCAAAAATCAGAAGACGGACTTTGATCTGCTAAAAAAATCGAGAAATAAAAAATCAATTTTTAATGTTGGTCAAGAATTCAACAGTTTTATTGAGTACTGTAAGTAATCGCATCCAACTTTCGTTGTTTTTTGTTTTGTTTTTTTTTCCTTAAGCAATTCATTTCCGTCGGTTGCTTTATATATATACAAATTACATGTATGTATTGCAGAATGAACTCAGTGGTAGTTATATCACTGCTTCTCTCACTATGGGTGACGACCATCGATGCAGAAGCAAAGTATCTATCGATGGATAACCACGAACAGATCATCAACGATCACCAGGTATTTATAATTCCATCGATCTCTCACTGATCTCAATCGATTGCAGGTAGTATTCGTCGCCTTCTGTGCCGATTGGTGTCCATTCTCACGTCGATTGAAGCCAATATTCGAGGAAGCAGGCAAGAAATTCAAGGAAGACCACCCTGAATCATCAGCAGTCTTTGGAATCGTCGACTCTCAAGCTCATGTGAGTTAATAGTTCTTTATAGTGTGTGTTATGACAAACAATTTAGCCAGCACTCAATGACAAGTACTTCGTGAACAAGTACCCCACGATGAAGGTTTTCGTTAACGGCGAGCTCGTCACTAAGGAATACAGGTTGGTATCCCACTGTTTTTGCTGTTTGCTCTCTTTCATTATTCCCGTCAATGGACATGTGAGAACGAGATAAGCTTAAGAAAAGGGGATTCAATCATTGCTTCTTTGGGGACTTGAACGAATAAGGGAACAACTAGCTTGAGAACCGGTTTGCGAGAGCCGATTCCCTCCCCACTTTTACTCTTCGCGTTCTACCTTGCAACAAAATGTTATTTAGTGGAGTGGAACATTGATGATTTAGGAAAGATTCAAAACAAGAGTACTTATAGCATAAATTAAATGTAAATGTCAGATCGACTCGATCGGTTGAGGCTCTGACTGACTTCGTTAAGCAACAACTACAGACTGCAATGCACGAATTCTCCGTATGATAACGTTTCATTTACTGTGTTTATGAAATATTGATTTTTCTACATCAAATGAAATGGACGATGGTTCTGATTGAGGGTGAGAGTATCCGACTGCTTCGTGAGTAATATATTAACTAGATTATGCCCAGATGAGCAGGACAGCTCAACATTTCATTTCCGTACTCAAGCTCAAGCTGCGTAATCAGACTCAAACGGGATCCTTTAAAATCTCTATTTCGGGTGTAGTACATGCATGAATGAATTAATTTATTGTCCATAAAAGATTAGGCTGGCGCGCATCGTTGTTGTACAGAATTAATATGATTGAATTGATGATTCCTTAATTCACATATTATAATTGTTTCAGTCGGAAGAGCAGCTGAATTCTAATCTTGATCGATCGAAGAGGAATATAATTGCTCGATTCGCAGACTCTTCTTCCGTCGGATACACTAATCTAAAGGTTCGCTCATTGATATGTCCTTCTCTTTCCCAAATCACGATATGCATATTTCGCTCATATGCATAATGAATAAATGTTTATATTGCAGAAGATGTCGTCTATCCTGAAGGAGGAATGTCAATTCTTCATTGGGAAATCGTCTTCAGATTCCATTGTCTTTCTCGATCCCGATACTAAAGACGAGCAGAGGGTGACTACTTTCTTTCTTTTATCACTTCTCAAACGACTTTCCATTCTGCATTTTCATGCCCATTCCAGTAGCCAAATCATTTGATCTCTGATCTTGCATTATATTTTGATATATTCCGATGTATTAATCGATAGTTCTCTTACAGTATACTGGTGATGTCTCCAACTACGATTTCCTCAAGCAATGGCTAACTGACAAGTGCATTCCTCTCGTCAGAGAAGTTACATTTGAAAATGTAGAGGAACTCACTGAGGTTTGTATTCTAATTATTTGTAGAGTTGGTATTGATAAATTGTTGTATTGCTTTCCCTGAAAAAGTTTTCCATATTTCTTTTCAGGAGGGTCTTCCATTCCTCATTTACTTCCGTGATACGGATAAGAAGGAAGATGATAAGATCTTCATTGATCAGGTATACAAATGGTTGAGTAGATAAAATATATGCATTATTGTCTCTTCTCCAATGTTAAATATGAGTATTGTAGGTTGTTCGTGAATTGGGAGATCAGAAGGCATCAGTGAATGCACTTCTTGCCGATGGAAAGAAGTTCGCCCATCCTCTTAGACATCTTGGAAAGACTGCCAAGGTTCCTTCACTAATATTCTCAACTATATTCAGTAGTATAACTGAATTATCTTGCAGGATCTTCCTGTATTGGCCATTGATTCCTTCCAGCACATGTTCATGTTCCCTGATATGAACCAGCTCACTACTCCTGGTTAGTTCACATTGACAATAACATATATATCCCCTTCTTTCAATCATATTTTTACTCATGTGAATGTGCTCATTCAGTGGTCTCCATGTATTTTATTGTTTCCACTTCGCAGGCAAGCTTCGTCAGTTCATAATGGATCTTCACTCTGGAAAACTTCACAAGGAATTCCATGAGACAATGGATCAGAAGATGATCGATCTGGCTAAATTCAATGCAGAGAATCCAGAAGGACACGATCATGGAGCAGCTAAAGATGGAGAAGCGAGACCTCCCGCTGTCAAACCAGGCCATACCTCCCCTCCTCCTTCTGTATTCAAGGAATTGAAACCATCGAACAAGAGATACTCTCTTCTACAGAAAAGTGAATTGTGAGCATAGCTGGTATAGAATAGAAGAGAGACCAATCGATTGTACATTCGCCCTTTATTAAAGTTATGTATTCGAGATATCGATTAGATTATTGGCTTGATCAAGTGTCTCACTTTGAACTTATTGATTTCCATTTTCTCATTTCGCCTTCCCCTATCACCGGTATCAATCCCCCCGTCTAGTTACGATAGATGCATAATACTTATTGCTGCAAGCTTCATAATATCAAACTAACCTTCGAGTGTGATTCCTCTTCACTTACACTAACAAATATAATAGGATTTCATTCAACGTGGTATCAGGATTAGGGATATTTTCCCTCGTTCTTAATTGATTGTGATTTTACTGTTGTATCAGAAATTGTACTCCAAGGGCTACGATAAACTCTTCATTTTATCTTCATCTACATCTTTATTTTTTTTTTGTAATTTGTTTGCGTCTAACAAGAATATCTCTGGGTAATCGATTGACACACCCATCGTTACTAAGCTATTTGTTTCTCTTAGTAACCCTCTACGTATCGTTACTACCTCCGATGACTCATTCTCTCACATCTTTCTTTCGTCTCTCTTCCCAACCAACAATATCTCTCCTCCCATCCCTCTTCTCTCCACTTCTCTTCATGTCTCCTCTTTCATTGCTCTTTTCGCCCTCAAAGATATAAATCACACGTTCAGGGCTATGTCCATCCAAGATCGAGACTTCTCTCCTCACTTTACTGTATCAAATAATTCTACCTTACTATTTCTTAACCAATATTTCGAAACATCATCGCTTTGCAAGATTGCACAATTCTCTAACATTGCACAATTTTTCGAAACTCATCGAATCTCATGTAACTGCTCTCTTTTACCATCAGTCGCTCTTCTCTCCCTTGTCTTGTCCTACCCTTTCTCTTCATCCCTTCATCCCTTCATCTTAAGATGTCTTCTGATTCTCTTCAATCTCTCGGTCGTTCAATCTCTCAAAATATCGAAGAAAGAGATGATGATTGGGTTCTCATTGATGAGATGGAAGGTCTTTGTCTCAAGGTTCTTCCTGGACAAATGATCAAGATTAGAGATGATCAGGTATGAATAATCACTTCTGTTCCTCATAATCATTCTCTCTGTGATTCAGGTGGTGAATAATGCGGGAGGATTCGTATTCGCTGTCTCTGATGTCACTCGAATTCGTCGATTCCTCATTCTGGGTGTGGATGGGGGATCATATTATTCGAGTGAGAAGGAAATGACACTCGATAATGTCAATGCACTCAAGGATATCATTCATAGAGGTACGGTAGAAGGGAGATATTGATTGAGAAGGGAGAGAAGGGAGGAGGGGGATGGGTGTTTCGGTCAGTTGGAAAGTGTTGATCAATGTTTGCTCTTGAGTGAGCAACTTGGATTCGATAAAGGGAAAGGATGATTTATAAATAATTGAATGCATTACAGGAAAGGCAGATCTTATTCTGAATGAGATCAAGGAGATTTCTCTTGCTGGAAGAAATCCGAAGCAGGATCCAATTATGATTGCACTTGCTCTTTGTGCACGATACAGGTCCGTTTTCTTCCCTTCCCCCCCCCCCC
>LS485814.1:196095-207231 GCA_900490705.1 Pristionchus arcanus
CCCCCCCCCCCCTCTCTCTCTCTAATTTCACAAAAGACGATTTTATCTTTTTATTCCAATATTTGTGAAATAGCGAAAAAAATTACAGGGTATCCGATCTGAGTAAGAAAGCTGAATCGAAGACTGGCCAACTATATCAGGAATATCTCAAAGCAATGCACAAAGACGCCATGAGACTTGTCAATGAAGTCAGATCGATCTTTGATCTTTTGTAGTTATTCAATCTATTTCAGGTGTGTCGTATTCCCACTCATCTCTTCTCATTCGTCAAATTCTGTGAGATGGTCTCAGCCGATGTAAAAGTGAAAACGAAGGAGGAAATTAAGCAGGTGAGAAATGATTAGATTCAATTGAGATATGAGTTGTATCATTATAGGAGAAGGAATCAAGAAAGGAGGCGGGAGACAACGGGGAGAAGATGGACATTGAAATTGTTAAGGAGGGAGGAGAAAAGAAATCAACTGGATGGGGAAGACTCATGAGAAAAGTTATCGAAGGATGGTAAGGGATTACTGTATTATATGATACTATTGATTCATTAATCCATTGCAGGTATACTTCCCGTACTCCCGAACTATTGGCCATGCATTTGACCAAGTATGGACAGAGAGATGGATGGAGTCATAAAGGTGAGAAATTGAAAATTATGAGTGATTAAGATGATATGAGTGAATGATTAAGATCTCTTCCGTCTGTGTCATCCTATCGCTCCCAAGGGAGATAATCAACTTGTCTATGAACAAATCTTCCATTATGCTGTCAAGGGTAAGCAATACTTATTTCAATTGTTTATGTAATAATGAGTCAACGGAATGAAATTATTCTTTATTTGAGGTGATCTCAATGAGCGTAAACGTCGTCTTCCTTCTGATTCCGATGAAGCAAAAGCTGCCAAAGTGAAGTATACTGAAGAACAAATGAAGAAAGAGGAAGAGAGTACGGTGGGGAATACCGTAATCCTCGATACAGTAACTGAATATTGAGTATTCAGGCATTGGTGTTGATTGAGAAGTTTCTGTCTCTGACTAAGGAAACTCCCGATGAGGAAGTGGCTAAGGCTATTAAGGAGATTGGTCTGTTGATTACATATTATCGAATGAATGAGTGATCACTGTTAACCACATCTTCGTTTAGGTCTCGTTCGTGAGCATATTCCCACTGAGAAATTGAATTCGGTGGAAGTATGGGAGGCACTCGTACAGAAGATGCCAATGACTGCAATGATAAGGAATCTGGCCAAGATGCAGACTATCGGACTACTCACGGGGTACGGTAGAGATAATCAGATATCGATTATATTAAAATAAACTTGGTTGCCAGTGTACCATAATTGTACATATTTGATGTTGATTTTCAGTGAGAATCTGGTGAAAGTGGCGAATCAAGTGAAGGACAAGGAAGCACTTAAGAAGGCCAGAATTCATCCTATTCACGTAAGGAATTATTGATTGAAGAGTAGAGATCAAAGATCAACTATCACACAAATGTAATATTTTCAGTTGCTCCTTGCGAAGACAGTGTACGATCAGGGAAGAGGAGAGAAAGGAAAATTGACGTGAGTTCATTCTTCATTTATACCCAAATATCTCTATTATTCTCCAGTTGGGAACCCGAGAAGGAGATTTCTTCTGCCCTTGAGGCTGGATTCTATGCTGCATTCACCAATGTTCCTCCTACTGAAAAGAGATTCTGTCTCGCTTTCGATGTATCTGGTAAGTGATTCCTTCTTCCAAACAGATTGATATCGTATTCTCCTTCAGGTAGTATGGGATGTCAGATCGCAGGAACATGCATCTCTGCCAGACAAGCATCGGCAGCTATCGGATTGAATCTACTCAAGGTTAGGAGCTCTTAATCGTCCAATCACTTATCAATTGATTCTTCAGGTGGAGAAAGACGTCGAATGTGTTGGATTCTGTGATGAATTGGTCAAATTGCCTTACAAGGGAGATTGGACACTCGAGAGGGTCTCTAGTCACATGGATACACTCAGGTATTGTCCTTATTAATTTATTTTTGATACACACTTATGTATCGCAGTAATAACGAGAGAAAATATAATGATATGGTCATTGTAGATTCGGTTCGACGAATTGTGCTCTTCCGATGGAATGGGCGAGAAAGGAAAAGAAGAAATTCGATGTATTCATTGTATTCACTGATTGTGAAACTTATTATGGAGAGGTAAGTGTAATGACTAAACGATTCATTCAATAAATTGAATATCCATTCCATATTTTTCTCATTGCAGGTTCATCCCTTCAAAGCTCTTCAGAATTATCGTGAATCATCTGGAATCAATGCTCGTCTCATTGTCTGTGGAATGACTGCTACCAATTTCACAATTGCCGATCCCACCGATGCAGGAATGATGGATGTGGTCAGTTTATATAATCAGTTATCTTCTGAAAATGCATCTATCTTGAAATATTAATCCATTAGATCACCATTTTGTTGTATATTTATCGATGGTTAGTTTTTCAGGTTGGATTCGATTCGGCAGTTCCTGAACTCATTGCCAATTTCATCCAGGGACATATTTAATCTCATTTGATCTCATTTGTGTATTTTTAAGTTGTAGTGTTCGTTTGTTTATTTTGGTGTACATTATTGAGTGAGATATTCCAAAGTTATTATTCCATTACCTAATCTTCGGGAATTGTAATTGATCTGCCAGTGATAAAGTTACTTGTTTTGTGATCGACTTGTGCATAACTGTTTCCTTTTAGGGAGGGAGAGGGCACAGACATGTTTGTGTTTCTGAGGGTTCACTGATAGGGAAAGGATCGTAGCGTAGTTTGTAGTCCTGGTCAATTCCTTTTCTCTCCTTTCATTCACTGTTCCTTCTTTCATCTCACCATGCAACGACGCGCACTCAAATACACCAAATTTGGAGATCCAAGAGAGGTTTTTTTGTTTATCTCCCTATAATGTCTCCATTTTTATATTTAGGTTACTGAGCTTGTCAATGAGAACATTTCAACCGAATTAGAATCATATGAGGTAGAGCTCAGCTTGATTCTTTATTATATGAGATTGTATTGAGGTGCTTGTTCGATGGTTGGCCTCACCCATAAATCCCCTCGATATCAACAAGATCCAAGGTGCTTATATGATGAAACCATCTCTTCCTGCAATTGGAGGAAGTGAAGGAGTCGGAAGAGTTATCAAGGTCCTCTTATTCACATGCTTCATTCGAAATATCTCATTCCGATCTCCCAAGCATCTTTCATGTAGTTCTCTTCAGATTGGTTCATCAGTAACTCGTTGTTCTCCTGGAGACAAAGTAGTCATCTTCGCTCTTAATTCTCCCTGTTGGTGTGATTTCTCCGTCGTTGAAGAGGGAGATTTAATCAAGATCGACAATAGAATTTCTCCTGTACGATCTTCACTTTTTGAAGAATTATCATTTACGTAGATAATCTAAGTTGCTGATGCAATCTTTGTTGTCGATTACATTCCGTTGTAATCAATGAAGATGAGATCCTTTTCAGATCCAAGGAGCTACAATGATGGTTAATCCTCCTACTGCATGGTTAATGATGAAGATGGGAGGAATGGAAAAGGGAGATTGGATTATTCAGAATTCTGCCAATTCAGGAGTGGGAAGAGCTGTCATTGAAATTGCCAAAGGTAGTTTAAACCATTCACACCTTGTCACCATGAGAACGTTCTTCACAGAGAAAGGATATCATACTATCAATATAGTGAGAGATCGACCGAATATTAAGGAACTAAAGGTATTCTAAATGATAGAAAGAAATAATGCAATGATTGTGATTGAGGAAGAATTGATTCGAATGGGTGGAGATGTAGTGTTGACTGAAGAAGAATTGAAGAATGAAGGGAAGAAATACAAGGTAAGAATCAATTGCATATTTAATTATCTAGTCTCTTTATTATTTGAAGTTGAATTAGCCCAACATATTGTGGATAAGTGTAATTGATTGAGGGTCGTTCCAAACTGGCGATGAATGGAGTTGGAGGAAAGAGTTGTCTACAGATTTCCAGTTTATTGGCAAGAGGAGGAATGCTCATCACTTACGGTAACTATTGATATCTCCATTGGAAGGTCTTTTAATTTGTTTCCAGGAGGAATGAGTAAGAAAGCTCATGAGATTTCTACGTCTGCTCTTGTCTTCAATAACATAACAGCAGTAGGAATTGCTAATGGAGTTTGGATGATGGATCCAGCTAATAAGAAGGAGGCCGATAGAATGTTTTCAGAGATTCAGGTATGCAATTAGTTATCACATATCACATCATTTGAAATATGGCTAACTTAATTTTCTCAGGAATATTTGATTCGTGATGTTCTTCATGCTCCTCCAATGGACGAACATCCAATTGACAACTACAAAATTGCCATTAATAATTCAATGGATGGAAAACATGCAAAACAAATATTCATTATTCAGGAAGAGAATAATTCCAAGTTGTAAATATTGTAGTTAATTCCATTGTACATTAGACGTTCTCAGATCTTTTTTGATTGGATGAACGACATTGATCATTTTAGTACTCGTACACTCACGAACTTTACATCAAGGACAGATCATTCTTTGTCATGGTAAATAATAGATTGAGATCGATTGTAATTAATGAAAGTGGGAAATTATCGACGAGCGGCTCCTTGGGAATAAAATCCACCATTAATTGGAGTAAAGAGAGGAGCATTAATACTGGATTGACCATTGAGTAGATCACTTGAATATCCTCCTTCGGCCCATTGATCAACCACCTATCACAATATTGGCAATCAAATCAATGAGGAACAATTCACCTTTCCTCCTGGAAGTCTTTCAACTGTCACGTAAGTATGCACTCGAACTGGCCGAAGAATCTCAAGTTCATTTTTAGCAAGCCAATCAAATCTCTCCATCACCTTTTTGTAGATAACAACTCTTCTTCCTTGAATTGGTCCATTCAAATGATATACTCCGTCATTATATCCTTGTTGAGAAGCAGTTGCATAGTTCTGAGCTAATTGAACAAGCAGTGATATCTTTAATAAATTACCTGTGGTGTTGATCCGTAAGTGGAATAACCATCGTATCCACTAAATTGCCCTCCATTCACATATCCTTGAGAGGGAGAAACATAGGCAGGTCCAGAAGTGTACGACTGATATGGATACAAGAAAGAGATATGAGATATGATATTAGAGATATTAGATATAAGGCAAATGGAATCACTTGAGGATTCGAAGGATACGACGTCAATTGGACACCCGATACTCCGGTATTGTATCCCTCTTGAGATGTACCATAGTTCTGATCATTCTCTTCTCATCAATTAACAATATTGAATACTTACTGATCCAATAGAAGAAGGTATTGGAAGAGATGGAGAAATGGAATAAGAAGAAGATGGAACTGATTGTGTCCCAGTTACGTATGACTAAGAAAAAATGGACAACTATTGATGGCTTTGTATAAAAAACCTGCGATCCTGCCGAATGATACGCACCAAAAGCATATTGTTGGACTAAAGAAGGACCATTGAGAGAGGGAATGGAAGAACCACGAAGGAGTTTAGATGATATCAACTATTGAACATTTATTGAAAAGAGAAGATACAGAGAATCTTACTGTGAACTTGCCACTCTCGATGATTGGTCCTGGTTGAGAGAATGAAGAAGATTGAGATGATGAAAGATATTGATCAGATGAAGGAATCAGAGATGAAGAATCAGAGGAATATGTATCAGGTGAAGAAGATAGAAGAGGGGAAGAATAAGAATCAATTGAAGAAGGAACATCAATTATGTCATCTGATTCACTGATTCCTCTATTGTCACGATGTTTCAATTGAACTGTCATTGGAGTGACATCGTGAATGGATTCATTTGAATCGGGAAGGAATGGATCTGGAGGAGGAATATCCAATGGATCATTTGATAATTGAAGAGGATCATCGAATTGAAAGAGATCTTGATGGATTGAGAATGATGAAGTGATAATAGAAATGAAGAGAAGAGAGAGAAGCATGAGAGAGGAAGGTCGAGATGGAAATGGAAGGAAGTATAATGAGTAGAGTGGAACTCTCCTTCCTAATCTTTCAACAGTCAATTGCCTCCGGCGAACTTTCATGTTTATTTCGTCCTCAAGGACTAACATAACCAGTAGGATAAGGTTTAGGAGGAACTGGATAAATAGAGGAAGAACTTTCTCCCGAATATCCTTTCGATGCAAGATTTGAAGTCCATCTGAAGAATTGAATGATTCCGTTAGAATGTTAGAGGTTTGTACCTATACTTGCTCATGTCAGGTTGATATGGAGGAGGAGTATAAGAAGGAGGAATGAATATTGGAGGAAGAAGAGTAGTTGGAAGGGGTTTGAACGCTAATTGATCGTACCAACTGAAGAAAGTTTATTCAAGCTAAGGAGTATCTAGTTATTAATTATACTTCTCAGAATGAACAATTCTATTAGGCGGAGGACGATATTTGATAGGTCGAGAGTAATGGCTATCGATATCAGTCACTGCTTTGACTTCTTCCATTTGAGAAGGAGGATAACTGTTAATTACGAGTGCAATTGGACGAGAAGAAGATGAAGAATCTGATAATCGAGCATGATTTTTTCGTGATTCCAGAATATAATTTACAGTGAGAATTGAGATAAGATGGAGCTCCGTATGAAGAAGATAAAGAAAATGATGGAACATCTATTAGAAAAGAATGAAATTTACATATATCTATAAAAGTATAAATTATGAGTAACCAATACTCACTTGAGTCATATCTATTCGATCCTCCTTGTGTATACTCTCTTATTATTTCTCCTTGTCTCATACTAATCAATCCATATTCTCCTCTTCCTCCAGAATTGGCCAATAACTGAGAGTATTCTCCTCCTTCACCATTCCGCAGATTTATGTTTCCATTTCGGAAGATATCAAAGTATTGAGGATAATCAATAGGACTACATTCGATCGATAGAAGAAGAAGAGGAAAGAGAATGGAATAGATCATAGCTAATTGAACTGAGTGACTCTGTTGAAATAGTTTTAAGTTGAGCGACTTGCTATGCAGTTCGTACAATTGAGTAATAGGGTATCACTTTATTCCGATATGTGTCTAAGAGTGAAATGAATGAAAGAGGAAGATCTATCAATAGACCATTCGTTCATCAATTAATTTAACTCCTTCATCCAATCCGATTCTTTCTAATGCACTACGAACTCGAGTGATACTCGCTTCCGGAAGTTGCTGAATTCATTTTAACGTGTTAATTAAAAAAAGGTAAATTGAATTGGAACATGAAATTATAGAAATTCTTAAATACCTCAAATTGATCAAGTAGAATCATAGTCGGAGAAGAATCGTGAGAACAAATAGAAATTAGTTCAATCATGTGTTCACATTCCAATTCACGAGCAAGAATTTCCCATCTAAACAATATTAAACAAATTATTTGATTATTTTACTGTAAGATGAAGAATAATGAATCTGACTTTGACTGTAGATCGAGAATCTTCGATAGTCGAAGTCGAGTGAGATAATCAAGACACGAAACATCATCTGAATTCATTCTCCCTATCTCTTTCTCTCTTCATTTCTTCATTACCATTCCCTAATGATAATCCAGTTCTTCTTCCTCTTTCTCTTGATGTCGATGGACCGGGTTCATCATCCAATTCTTCCAATTCTTCCACTAATGGACCACCTTCAATCAAAGTACTGAAAGGGAGAGAGAGA
The DNA here is from genome assembly GCA_900490705.1 of Pristionchus arcanus. Lineage (NCBI taxonomy): Eukaryota > Metazoa > Nematoda > Chromadorea > Rhabditida > Neodiplogasteridae > Pristionchus > Pristionchus arcanus. The sequence continues at coordinate 203,799 of LS485814.1, forward strand.
AAATATTCTCACCATGTGAGGAATGACCAAATAATTCTCCTCTTCTCTGTTCAATTCCATCATTCTCCACAACTTTGAACACTTGTGCTGTTCTGAAAAATAGATCGATTTATTATGAATTTAATACTTGTCTAACCTCTCTCCTCCGATAATCTTGACGACCATTTCATCATCCAAATCAGCCAATTTCTCTCCATTCTTCGTCACTTTATATGCATCTGCCCCCGCATCCAATAATTGACCCATTATTACGTAGTTTCCGACCTAGAGAGAAATAGTTTATGAAGGAAGAAGTAGATTAATATACCTTATTTGAGAGTAAGAGAGCGTTCATTCCTGGTTCATCTTCTACATTTGCATCGGCTCCTTTCTGAGAAGAAGAGAAAAGAAGAATAGATGGAAGGGAATCTTTCACTCACAGAAAGAAGAAAAGCGACAATTTCATGATCATTCATTTCAATTGAATGGAGAAGAGTAGTTCGTCCATTGGAATCACGAAGATCTATCGAATTAGGAGAGACTTCAAGAATTGTCTCGATCAGAGATAATTTGAGTCTGTGAAGATGAATGAAGGGAAGAATTGAGTAGATATCTCTCACCTTCTAACTGCCAGATGAAGTGGATTGAGTCCCTCGTTATTCTTTGACTCGAAATGAGAAATATCAAGAGATCTCTCAAGAACTTCTTTGTAAATATCATCATTGTGAGATTCTGCGAGGTAATGAAGAACCTTAAAAAATATTTGTAGATAGCGTCATATTCGTTTCATCATTGATTCTCCTTAAACATACAGAATTGTCGAATCTATCCGTAAGTGTAATCTGTGCTCCAGCAGATAATAAATAATGAACTGCATCGGCATCGTTTGATTTTACTGCCAAATGAAGAGGTGTTTCCCCTCTTTCATTACGTTTATTCACCGCATCTTAACACCACATGTTAGACTTTATCCATTAATTCTTCTTGAATTGAAGAGTAATATATATTGCACCTCTTCTGACAGCTTCGCTCTCTTTCTGCAGTGCAGATAACAACAATTTAATTGCGTAATTCTGCGAGTTTCGAGCTGAGATATGAAGACAACTGAAGAGAGAATTACTCAAATGAAGAATTCCTATGGAGAATATTAATTAACTAATCTAACTTATTGCCTTCTTCATCAGTTAAACTGATCTGGGATGAAAATGCTTCAATGAGAACAAGTGGATCACTTCGTGTTGAGAAATCAATTAATGGAGAAGGAAGAGAAGAAATAGATTGTCTGAGAGGAATATGAAGTGGACAAGGTTCATTACTCATCTCACTTTTCTGGTTTATACAATATCGAATGGGAAGTTGATTGAGATTCAGCAGATAAAATGATTGTGACCGTTGTATCCTCTGATATAGGAAGAGAAGGAATTGTAAGAATTACCACCTACAATTTATGAGATGAGTCATGGGAAGATTGAGTATTGAGTGATCAGCTGACTGAAACAACGAAGGCAAACAACGAAAGAAGAAGAAGAACCTTCTCGTGAAGAGATAATTCATCCACTGGATATTCATCATCTTCTATCTTGATTAATCCTTTGATATCGGGATAAGAATGAGATAGAAGTAGCCATAATTGAGATGAAGATTGAGAAGAGGAAAGGACTTGGAAGGATGAGTCCATCAGAATGAGAAGAGAGTGGTTAAGAGAGGGAGAGAATGAGAGAGAGATCGATTGAAAGGACGACGGAAGAGTGTAAGGATAGAGAGAAGAAGAGTCAGAGATATCAAATAAAGACCCTCAGGATATCTCAGATAGACCATTTATCATTCGGAAACAATGGAAACACAACAAATAACAAGAGAACAACTTAACGATGAGAGATCAAGGAACAAGTGAGTGGTAAGTCTCTTTATTCTTCCATTTCTTCTTCTTCTCCATCACTTTCAATATCTTGTGGAGCAGCAAGGAATTGTCTCTTCTTACTTGTTCTCATGAATGATCTCAATTGCCATTCCGTCTCAGCTGCTGAGATATTCTCAAGAGTTCCCAATTTGATGCAATACGCTGAAAAGAAGGGAATAAGAAAAAGTATTGATTCAAATTTGAATTTGAAAGAAAAAGTATTGTATTGTAAAATATGATTGATATAACTTAAACTATAATAAAACGTACGCCTCAATTCGAATCGTGGTCCAATCTCTTTAAGTGAAGTATCTGCACCATCAACTGATACCTTAATAAGAACTCGTTCAATTTATTCCCAACTAATTCTCATAATCATTTTTCAAAACATACCGTGTGATGTCTGAATGAGATGAAATCATTCGAATTAGTGAATGACATGATTCTCTTCGAGGAAGGTTTCGGAACGGGGAAGAGATACTTGAGGATTGATGTGAACTTAATTGACATTAATTATAGACATTAGATTAATTACTATGAAATTATAATCAACACGTCTTAAAAGAGAAATGAAGTACTTACTCTGAGTCCCAGCTTGCTCTTCATATTGTGGAAAACCAGATGGGGATACTGTTCCGATACTGTCTCTCTCAACAAGATTTATTGTTTTAGTAGTAAGCTGATATGTGTCTGAGACTTTTCATAAGAAAAAATAGTATCTCAAAATGCCAAATAACATGAACAATAATCAAAGGAAACTGAAGTACTCAAGGAAACTGAAGTGATTGAACGACTGACCTCTCCGGCACATCATGTCTCATGACGACATTGGAGAGATTGAAGTAAGCAGTGGGACCGAATGGAAGATGGCAGACAATGAGACCATCGGGACGACCACGAGTCTCAGTTAGAATAAGAAGATCTGTCACCTTCAATGAGGATACGATAGGAATGAAGACTAATTGGATATGAGGCCGTTTGCGATAGAGTCGAGCAAGGGTTGGCACAGCTCAAAAATGTCGATTCTCTGAAATATTGTGATTCGGGGTTCTTGAGGGTGCTGATGACGATGGGCACTTTCATTTTTCATGTCGAGCCTCTGTTGGCTCTAGACGACGTCACGTCGAAAACAGTTTTTGTGAAATTTCTCGCCCCTATAAATCGCTAAAATTAAGCAAGTCGGTTTCCCGGGGTAGAAGTTGATGCTGATGACGCCTGTCGAGTTCATTTTTCATGAATTATTTTAATTATTTTTAAAAATGAAAGTTATGAACGAGGAAAAACTGAGCTTAGCAACCTACACAGATCGGACCGGCGTGACGAGAGGATTCCAAATCTATAATTTGGTCCAGATTCGTCCCGCGGTTTCCAAGATTGAAAAATAAGAGTGATCGAGATTGTAAGTGAAATTGGCCATCTTACGTCTCGATCTGTCCCTACCCTCTTCCCCTTCTCACTCTTCTCGCCTCCTCCGACGAGAGAGTGTGGTGGTGTGAGAGAGTGCAGACAGGCGAGGGAGCAGAGATCGGAAGTCAAGGGAGATCGGAAGAGGGT
>LS485814.1:211443-255585 GCA_900490705.1 Pristionchus arcanus
CAAGAGCTCTTGGAGGAAGGTCAGTTCACTACATTCGGCATATTTCGCTTATTTATGTCATTTGAGAGATCGAGAATGACGAAAAGTTGAAGTCCTCTCGTGCACAGGAAGAGGCTGAATGGATGGAAATTGTTCCCGTTACTTGTCCCAATTGCAATCAAGCTGAAATGATTTTCAACACGAATAATTCACGGTGAGTCAGTTCTTCTATTTTCTATCATGACTGAAATCCCTTAAGATGCCCATCGTGCTCTTTCTCGTTCAATCACTCTCATCCTTCGTCATTCTCACTTTGTGATTCCATTCAGTCGATCCAACTCCATCATAGAGATAGATGTTCTTCTCCTCTCACTGTTCATTCTCACATTGGTCTTGTTTTCGTCTGTAGTTCCTGCCAGTTTAACCATAACTTGCATTAGATTAAATTTACTGGGTACTCACTGATCTCTGAAGTACATGTTTGTTTATATATTGTTTAACAATCGGGTCTGACAATTACATGTTGATAAAGCTGCATCTCATCGAATATGCCTTTATTGTATCAATCTCCGTTTTCATTCGGATCTTAACTATCTAACTTCAACTTCATCTGCATATCTTTTTGTGAATCCTTCCTTCAGATGTCATTGTACGATGACGATATTGATGTTCCGGTAACGAAACCATCCGCTCCTTTTCCTACCACACCCGTGATTGCTGCTCCACAACCTCAACCTAGTAAACTTATTCACATCCTTTAGTTCATAGAAAAACACTGGTGTGAACGGTTTCAGAAACTTCGTCTAACACTGCGAATATTTCCATGAAATTTCTACAAAGTCAGATCCAAGCCAAGCGAAATACGGATAAACCGATAAATTTGTTATCATCTGTGGTGAGTGAGAACGTACATTGATTATATTGGTGATTAATTCAGCCGAAGCCTCTGAGCAGTGGAGTAGTTGATCTAACTGGTCGAAGTAGAGCTGCTCCTCTCAAACAATTGAGACCATTAACAGCTAAAGCAGTTGCTGATTCTGCACTTCCCATGTTCATCAATAAAGCTGCTGTCGATGATAGTGTAATATGGTATTCTTATTGAGAGATAGCATCCCTTTTCTTTAGGTACATATGTTCGGCGAGATCACAATAGAGAAAGAATACCAGCCTGCGGTTCCCAATGATTACTATTTCTGTAAGAAGAGAAAGGATGAACAAGAGGTAAATTCTTATCTACATTCTTCATTAGTTTGCCGATATACTGACATCCTTAAAATCGAAAACGCAAAACAAAAAGCTTCGCATTCATACTGTACGATATCCATGAAATTTTAATTCGAACATCCGCAATTTTAAGCTTTGTCACTTAGTGCTTAGTATGTACTATTCAGGCTCGTGAGAAGGCAGCTAAAGAAATCGCAGAACGACTAGAGAAGGAGCACAAAGATGAAATGAAAAAGAGAGAAAAGGGAGCTGCATTCGCTCCTCCCACTTTCTTGGAACCTGAACCAATAAGAGAAGTAAAGAAAGAGGTGAGGATGTATAGATGATGCATCAAACTCATACAGTTCCTGCATCTAATTACAATTCATGAATAATATGATCAGGAGCCTGAGCCAGTCGGTCCTAAATTCTCCATGCCCGTTGCTCCATTTAAACCATTCGGACAATCTGGAAAAGGATTGGGAGTGGCAGCAAGTATTATGTCCAAGATGGGATACAGGTGAGTACATTCGATATGGGGCCCATGTGGGTACGGAAGAGTTGGGGGAAAATATAGGTCAGTAGATCATATGCTATGCAACAGTTCCGACATGAGAGTTCTTGATTAATACTTTTGTTTTCTTTTAGAGAAGGCGCCGGTTTGGGCAAAGACGAACAAGGAATTTCAACGGTTGGTTTGATTTCTTTTTTTTTGGATCACGTTTTTCCTTTTAGGCAATCACACTTGAGAGAAAAGGGAAGAGTAATATAGGAACAATTATTGCCCCTGAACCCTCTGCGGCTCCACCAGGTATTCATTTTTGCTGCACCAAACTATATTATTTTTTTACTCAGTTATTTATATTCAATGAATATATTTTCAGCTCCGATGTCTCAACAAGCCATTTCCGATGCTATGAAGAACGCTACCAAAATCGTAGTACTTAAGGTGATATTTATATGCTCATTGGGGAAGGGGAGGTCCTTTAGGCCATTCGGATGTGCGACCCCGAAAAAGATTATATTGTATTGTTTCTGAGCGTCGTCTAATTTATTGCGGAATATCAAAAAAAAAAGTTTCTCGAACTCTGCGGAGTCTAGCTCCATCTAGCGGATAATATTGCACGTCCTTGCTTATTATCGGTCTACCCTTGGTTTCCTATTGCAGAATATGATTACTTCAAACGAAGTAGATGATGAATTGGAAGAAGAGATAAGAGAGGAAATGTCGAAGTATGGACAAGTTACTAAAGTACACATTCACAAGGTACTTGGTCAATTCCCTTCTCATAGTCATTATTTCCTTGTGCTTTCTCAAATGACAAACTGATCCTCGTTAATTCCAGATGATTTCTCCACGAGAAGGCGACGAGGTCAGAATATTCGTCGAATTTACGAATGTTGCCCAAGCAATCAAAGCGTTCATCGTTCAATCGGGTACGCTCACTTATATATTTTTTAAACAAATAATTAGAAATTGAGATATGTGTTTTAAAAATACTAACCTCTTTTTTTCGTACAATCAGTTATTTTACGAGGAGGGGAGGGGCGGATTGAAATAAGGATGTATATAGTAGGAATAAATAATTGAAGGTCGATTCTTCGCTGGTCGTCCTGTTCTTGCTGCATTCTATCCCGATGATGACTTCAACGATAAGATCTACGAGTAGGAAGAATTTCGTCCACTTCATTGTTCTAATCTTTCTCATGATCTCTGCATTTACACTTCTTTAACTTCGTAACAATGTTATTTATCAGAAGTTGATTGTTTTCTGTCATGTTGTTCTTAGCGATATAAAATGATTTGTTTTCAATATTTTCCTCCATCGTTTAATATTGGTTTTTCTCCATTTGATTTCTCGGGATGATCTATGTTTTAAAATTTTCTATCTAGCAAGATGGAAACTCTACGGGTTGTCCAATTGGATGCTCATACGCTCAATGACGAACTCTCGAATATTATGAAAGCCTCCTGGCAGGTACTCTAATTAATCGGATATTAATATTTATACTTAATTGTTAGGAAGTTCTTCACTCTCTTCCTCCTCGATTCCAAGCAATAATTGATAGGTTGAGTGATGAGATCCATCTCATTATCGATACAATTCTCTGGAGTAGTATGTTGAATGGAAGTATGTCCTTGACTGCTTTCCTCTTTAATGTTATCTTCTCAGATTGTACATCTGGTCAAGCTTTCCTAGATGTTTCATATGGTCCAACTCTATCTCATAAGAAACGTCTAACTCATTTCACTCTTGCTCTTCTTCTACCGTATTTCTCTCGTCGACTCCCTTCAATTGTTGGGGATCATTCTAGAGGGGGACTTCTTCTCAAGCGAGTTTCACTATTCTTCGAGGTCAGATCCCGTGTCTTCCTCCTCTCTTCTTATATTACACTCTTTAGTCGTTCGAGGAACGAAAACGTTCCTCATTCTTCCATCCCTTCAAACTCTCAAATGTATACTCTCTGAATGACTTTTCCAGATGCTTTCTCTTTTGCATTATCTCCACTTTATACGAAGTGGAGGATACAGTAATCTGAGTGAAAGATTGAGTTCTCTAAGATCCAAATACGATCATCCTCCCAATATCGGTGAGTGATTACTGTAGTATACTGTAGTACTTTACCGAAATATCTCAACACGGGAAACTGAACAAAAACCGGTTTCAAGGCATAAGCAAAACTGAATAATGGGAGTACTTACAAAGGGAGTGAATAGAAGATAAGTAAAATAATTGCAGGTTCAATGAACATGGACGAGCAAAACAGGGAACTGGTGTGGAATCTGTTCAGAGATGGACTACTCCTGATTTCCCCCCTAGGGACATTCCTGTATAGAAAGTACCAGAGATGGAATAGGAAAAGGGGTGAAGGAATACAGAAATCAGGGGATACGATAGGATGTACGGTATGTGAAACTGAGAGTGGAGTTATCCCTATGGAGATGAAACCATGCAAGTGTGTCGCCTGTTATTGGTGTGTCAATACTGCTGAGAAGGGCATTTGTGTAGTATGTGAAATGAAGATTGAAGAAATTAAGCCCCTCCAAGGAAGGAAAATGAATCTGAAATAACAGATTTAGATTATGATAGTTGTACATATTGTTTATATGATCTAGATCCAGCCTATTGTACAGTATTAGCCATATCAAAGCATTTTAATACAGGTTGACCCATTTGACTGGATAAAAAGTGATAGTAGTTGAAATGGACAAAGAGTTGTTGTGTAATGGATAGATTACGTGGAGAGAAGAGGGAAGGAAGTGAGGGATCAGTTGGGAATAGTCAGGTGGCAGAGATACGAAGAGAAAACAACTTGAAGAGATGATCACGGATTCGAACCAGGAGATAAAGTGTAAACAAATCAATATTCAAGAGTTCAGAGAACAATTAACTCTTGGGTGACTGAAACGAAAGAGGCGTCCGAATAACACATACAGAAAGTGAATAAAGTAGTCAACATGTTGACCATGATTCTGATTTTGTTGCAGCTCATTTGACAAATTTGTCCTTTGGAAAAAATATACGTGTATAATACTGAGAATGGAAAGAATGCGCAACCCGAGACGATAATAGCATAGTGTAGATTGAATAGCTCACATAATGGAGGATAGCTTAGTGTTCATCCTTAGATGATCCTGCCCCCGTTGCACTCGTTCCAGCCATTGCAGATGTAGCAACCATATAGAGAAGAGACATGAGAATCATGAGAATGAACACATTCACAATCAGAATGATCGTATTCTTGTCCTAGAAATGACAGATTACAGTATGATGATTGGATGAAATGAGATAGTATGAGATACTCACGAAATGTTTCTCAGCAGCTTCAACAAGAGAACCCTTTCTACTTCCAGAATGGCTCCTTCCGTGATCGACAGATGACCTTCTTACTCCGTGCATTGCTATGAGAATGAAGAGAAGAGAAGGAGGAGTCCCGTCTGTCTTACACTAGAGGGATGAAGGAAGGCAAAACAATTGACGAATGAAGGGAGAGACACAATCGATACACCATCACATCTTTATTACTATCACAAATATATTCAATTAACAACAATCACAACCTAATCAATCTCTTCTTTATATTACTTGTAGTACTTCTTCCTACTATGGTCATTCGATTCAACCACATCAGCCGATCCAATAGGAAGGCAGCCAGATCTTTTAAAAAAGGCATGATAACTAATGAAATTAAGAGATCAAAGATCTACTCACTTCTCTCCAAGAGTATAAAGTGATCTTTGAATTAGATCAGTCATCTTCTTCCTGCCACTCTCTTTATCTTCGTTTTTTAGCTGAGAAGGTCAATTCGCCAATTGAAAGGGAAGAAGTTAAACCTGTTGCAGCCAGTCCTTAGTATCGATTACATCTCCGATGAAGACATTTACAGTCTGAATGAATTGAATAGTATGGCACATAATGTGTTCACTTACGTTTCCAAAACGAGGATAGTAGGGCGGATGATTAGGCCACACTTTGTTCATTCCTTCAATCCAAATGGGAAGAATAAGAGGAGGTTTGGAGCACTCATTAACGAGTCTTCCTACTCCCCATTTAAATCTGAAGAGTAACAAAGTAATAAGGTAAATATTGCCTACCTTTTCGGCTCATCAACCACTTTTCCTTCTGAGAAAATGTGAATCCATGCGTTGTCCTGTTCCATTTTCTCGAGACAGAAATCCATTCCTTTCTGATAGACGCCTTCTCCTCTCACACAGGGAACACATCGACCAAGCGAGAAGAGGCTAATAATTTATACTCTTATCATTATCTATCAACATTCCTTATAAAATGAGTCTGTTAAGCAAAGGGATAAACTTACGTTGTGTGGGATTGTTTAGTGAAGCAAATGTTGTGAGCAGTGAGAGTGTATCTGCAAAAAAAAGAGACAAAAGGTTCAATTAAAACAAGCACTCTTAGGTATTTGGATTCGTTTGTCTTACCCTAGACTTTACTACAATAAGCAATTAGTTGAAGGGATTCGTAAAATCTCGTCAAGACTATTGATTTTTGTATAGACCTAGCGATTGGGGAATAGTGTGAAAAGATGCGTCGTGATGAGTTGAACAAGAATCACCCACTATCAGAATACGTATTAAAGTTCAAGGGCAGATCAGACCAATTTTGTGAAACTACCGTAACCCAAACCATTTTTCAAAAGTGAGTCTAAAAATTCGTGAATCGTGTCAAAAGACGCTCCTTCATGTGGTGTGTAAGAATCACTCCCTATCAGACCCCTTATATATTAACAGTCAACGGTCGTTTCGACTACTTGAAAAGTTCCCAGTTGGAGACAAAAATGTATGGTGAACACTGTACATCTCCTTTCACATCTCTTATGAAAAGCGGAGCTTGGTTGAACGAAATCTGTACCTTTGATGGTCCAGGGTATCAACGAATTCTCGGCGTGTCATCAACGCTGAAAAAATTCATGAAGTTATTTCTTCGTGACATTGTTAGGTACTGTAGTTAACTCACCGAACATTAAAGGGTCATCGATGTTACATCTATGATTGGCTACGGTAATAAGTGGCCGTGATCGATCTTTCAGCACTTTCATGAACGTGTCTTTGTTCTTTACGACCATTTTGTTCAAACCTGATAATGAATATAGATAGTTTATAGTTTAGCATGGATATCAGCGAATACATCTACTGCAACGTTTCTCACCTCCGACAAACATGCTCTTCGAAAGGATACCTACAAAGCTCATAGCCAAATATGACTTGAACCTGTACAATGCCGAAGGTTTTCCAGGAGGAAACGGCCACGGGAACTTGAATCCTCCCTAAATACCGATTTGGCTTAGCACATTTTAGTAGATACCTTTAAATTCTTGTCTTGTAGACTTCCCGTCATCGTGAGACGTTCTGAGGGATATATATATTTATATATAATGACAAAGACATATCAATTCGATAACAATTGCAATATCAAAATGTTACAAAAATAATTTGTACTATGGAAGTTTGACAATATATCTTATCGTACTTTGACAGTTATTACTAAGTGTTTTTTTTTAAATTTTCCTCGCCGCGGATATATCGATTGTGTAGATTTGTCGACATATTATGTTAGGGATTTTGAGAAAACTTTTTTTCAGACGAACATTATCTTATCTGATAAATCAGATTTAATTTTTTTTTAAATATACTGTATGGTGACACACCACACACTACACCTATCGAGAACTGTGTGCGCGGCGTACGCGCGACGCGGCTTTGGGCGCCGGCTTCATTGCGGAGCTCTGTTTCTGTTTCGCTATGTAACCACGTTATTCACATCAGTTGTTCATTCGGTACTCGTCACGATATACGACGTAGCCATAGCAATGAAATTCTCTGGTTTCTGAATATTTTTGTTCAATGTTTCTAGGTCTTTATGTTGAGAATAATCTCGAGAGATTGGTATCTATATTTTTTAGTGGTTATCGTGTGAATGTTGACGCCGATACAATTATAGTGATTGTTTTCCCTTTATTGATTCATTATAATGTATCATGATGTCTATTTTGAATGTTTACTGAGAATGGATTATTTAAGTGGGAAAATGACCGAGTACAAACTGGTTGTTGTGGGAGACGGAGGAGTTGGCAAATCGGCTCTCACTATTCAACTCATACAAAATCATTTTGTAGAGGAGTACGATCCAACTATTGAAGACAGTTACCGCAAACAGGTATGTATCTTTTTCGGTACCGCTTTTCGGTACCCTTCCAAAACTGCTTTCTTTTTTTTTTCTTTCCACACTGACATTGCAGGTGGTGATAGATGGAGAGACGTGTCTGCTCGATATCCTTGATACTGCCGGACAAGAGGAATACAGTGCAATGAGAGACCAGGTATCAGACTCATTACAATTGCATAGTACAATTGCATATTTTGCTTTTTTTTAGTATATGCGAACAGGAGAGGGATTCCTATTGGTATTTGCTGTGAATGAATCCAAATCGTTCGAGAATGTTGCACACTACAGAGAGCAAATCAGACGAGTCAAAGATTGTGATGAGGTATTTCCTTTTTCTTCGAAGAACGTAATGAGGGCAGCCAATTATGATATTCCCCAGAGGTTTCTTCGTTGTTTGTTTCATCTACTTTCAGGTCCCCATGGTTCTCGTCGGAAATAAATGCGATCTAGCCGGAAGAGCAGTGGAATCGCGTGTTGTGAGTCATTCCTCTTTTCGGATTCCGAGGCACACAAAATTGGGTTGGGAATGAATTATCTCATATGGGTTTTCTTTTTCATAGTGGAATGGTATGCAGGTACAAGATACTGCTCGTGCATATGGAATACCCGAAGTGGATACATCGGCTAAGACGAGAATGGGAGTTGATGATGCTTTCTATACACTAGTAAGGGAGATCCGTCGACACAAGGTTAGTCTTCCATCCCCTTCTCTTCTTTTCTCCTTTCCTTCTTTCTTTCATCCAATAAAACCTCCATTCGTCATTCTCCTCTGTTGTTTGCCCAATCTATCTTTAATGAATATTGAATCCATACTTTGAGGAAAAGCAGTCTCAGAAGCCGAAGAGGAAAAAGAGATGCACCATTCTGTAATTAGCAAGAAGAGCTTTGGATGGATATTTCAGTATGTGAAGTATCCTCTCTTCCTATCCATTCCCAGTTAGGTATGAGTTCCTGTTGCATGTGCATATCTCCTTCATTTGCTTCTATTTCCACTTCACTCCATCTCACAAACAACCCGTTGTCTAGGTTACCAATAAGTTTGTTGTTCTTCCTTATCGTAGGATGATTCGTCTAGTCTCAATCATTAAATATCTTTCTTTCTTATTCTATTTGAATGAGAATAGTATCAAATTGTCTGCCCAATCCGCTTGTCCATCTGCTTCTCTCTCTCAAAGCTTATAAGAAGTTCCATGCGGCTACTTTTCCATTGCAACGACGCGTAAGCTAGTCTTCCATCCCTTTCCTTCCTTCCATTGTTATCTAAGAGTGATCGAACCCGATGGAATAATCCACCCGGAACAATCTTTTTCATGACACTTCTTTTTTAATCGATTGAATCGATAGATAACTTGTCAAGTATCGTGATTATTGTGTGGTATCATAATGTGAGTGCGTATCCTCTTTATAGAGTGAAATGCTTCCATCTCTCCATTCATTCACTTGTATCATTTATCTTTCTAACTAATTTGATATATTCCTCCATCTGCTTAATAATGTCTATCCTCATACCTAATCGTCCTTCTTATTCATTATCTTTTCCATAGCTTCCTCGTTTTTCTCTTTCGTCGTCTCACAATTGTTTATTCACTACAAAACCATTAGATTGTATAGATTAGCTGTTCCGTTACTCTTTGCATTTTAGAAGTTGTCATCAATCTTTCTCATCGCTGATAAATCATTATTATTATTCCGTACTTATTCGAATATGTGTGGTCGATGTTACCCTTTTAATATTATACTTGTTAACTTTATAGCGACTTATGACGTTCACAAATTCTCTCAGGAATGACTCGAAAAAGAAAGTCCGAAGTGGAAAATGGCGGTGAGAATTGGAAAAGGGAGAAGTTTGGAGCTAAAGATTTCGAAAAGCAGTACGGTTATGTTGGAGGTGGAGGTACGGTATCACTCTCATTTTCCTATTTTCAACAACCTATTTAACGAAATCTCGCATCACAAGAAGCTATACAATTTGTGGAGGGTAGTAGTTATGGTAATTGCAGGTGGAGGGGAACTGGAGAGTGTTCTCGATGAATCGAAGAGTCATGATAAAAGTGGAAATTTCCCTCAGGAGATAGTTACTTATCTCAAAGGAATTATTGAGATGATTGAAGGAGGAGAAGAGCGAAGTGAGCCGTGTTTAGAGTAATCCATTGTTCAACCGAGATTCAATAGGTATAATAATATAATTGTCTTTCATCAGATGAGATGCTTATGTCTCGTTGTTTGGAAGAGTGCACTGGACAGGAAGATCGACTTCTTTCCTATCACAATTCATGCAAGGTCGTCGAGACAATATTCGGTATTATTTCTTTCTTTCCTCATTTCTTTTTTGAATGTTCTATATAATATGAAATGTGTAGGTCCCTCTCACGTCGCAGCTTCTAACCTTCTACGATCGGTTTCCCGATTGAAGGAACGTCGAATTCTTGATCTTTTCTTCTCTGGATGCTCCGCCCACACAATCGAACAATTGCTGTATGCAATGAATCCCGTGGATACAAATCAAGATATCGAGGTATGAATGATTAACTTTAATATGTATTCTGATAGTAGGCTTGAACTCCCCTCCCATTTTAATACCTATTTGTCGACTTTCGAAAATATCAAATATAAAAATCATTTCCATGATAGGTGGATGAAACAGCCTCATTAATTCTCAAATTATAGCATTTAGAAACTGAACAGGATATTTTCTGAATAAATGTTTTTGGTAGTATACGGGGTGTAACCTATTTCACAATATTTTCGATATACCCGCTCTCAAATAATTCTCATCCGTCGGGTTCCTCCCTAACAGATCTGATCGACAAATTTTTTTATTATTTATTTGATTTCTTTTAGATTCTCCACAAATTCTGCGAACTGGTGTGTGATAATCTGATGGATATTATCGTGGACAAAAACGCATCATTCATTGCGAGAACTCTTCTGAGAATTACTTGTGGACTGGGAGTGAGTGTACCACGTTTTGTGAGCATTATATTGTCCTTTATAAGGTTGACTTTTCTAAGTATGATTGTTAAGAAAGAAGCATCGAAGGACGAGAGAGGATTCAATCGGAATATTCCTTCTCAACAAGATAAATCTGAATTCGCATCGAAAGAAATGGAAGAAGAAATGCGAAAGACAAGAGATCGACTGGTGATGATGACAACGGATTATAACCTTCTCTCTGGTAACAACGTTTAGATTTTTATTCATGACGTTAGAATAAAGAGTGCTTGAAAAATGAGTGAAATTAGCATATTTCATCATTTTGATCGATGAAATTTTGATTATAATCTGAAATCTTAGCACTACCATCCTTACACAATGATATTATCATTTTCCTATCATTAGTTATGACCGCTCTATTGAATATCGTTATGTATAGATGTATTAATTATTATATGATTGCAGATCGATTGGATAATTCGACAGTGAGTCTTGTGGTGCAGAGTGCACTAAGTGGAGATGAAGCTGCCAAGGGAAAAGCAGCTACAAGAATGGCACAAGGAGTTATCGAGAAGATTGATGGTACGTTGGGAGTGGGGGAGAAAGGGATACTGTAGGAAGGATCTGCTCTATTTGCCGCACATATTCCATAGTCCCAAATTTTCTATTTTTTGCAGTAAACGAAGATGCGTTCATTGCCTCTCTTAAGGGAAAAAATTCATCGAGAGTATGGGAGAAGGTTCGTTCTCTATTCCTTCGCATATTGCCCTTATTTCCATTCTTTTCTCGATTTATCCGTTGTTAATCTTTATATTTAGGTAATCTCTCTGTGTGATGAGCAATCTCGTCTTCAATTATGGCAGATGTGTGTTGGAGGATCAAAAGTGGCTGAATTGGCTAAGGACAATGCTGCATTCTTCTTCATTCAGACACTTATCAAGAATACCAAAGGAGAAGAATTAGTGAGTAGAAATACATTCTCTTAATGTTAGCTCATCTTATCCCTCCCTCTCCTTTGTATCTCAGGCAACAGATATCATGGATGATCTTTCTCCTCTCATTTCATCATTTCTCGATTCTCACAAAGTGACTATCGTTGGTGCAATGATCAAATGTGTTGAGAAGTTCGGTGATCTTCAACCACCTCTTATTAAGACACTCAGGAGATATTTCGATGCTAGCAAGGTATTGTAGATGAATATGAATCAGTTTGAGAGAGAGAGAGAATTGATTGATTGCAGGCATCTAATAAGAAGGACTTCTTTTTTAACGTCCTTACATGGAAATCGGTGAATTCGGGAGAGATGGATGTTGAGAAGAGCAATGTCCATGTGAGGAATGAATATAAATATATATCAAGGGGATTGCTACTCATATTGATACTACACGCAAAATGGTTATCAGTGTGAATTGATACAACTTTCTCCGTCTAGGGTTCGGTTCTTCTTCAATCTCTTCTTGGTCTTACTCATTGTTCTTCTCTCCAAGAGAACATTCGATCTTTCCCTCCTTCAATCATCAAAGAACTCTCTGTTAATAGAATATCAAGTCACGTTGTTCAGGTACGGTATATAGTGAAAGGTCAGAAGGTCTACGGTATCATTTAAGGCAATTCTCCAATCGAACTCCGTCTCTGATGATACAAAGAATCACGTCATAAAGGCATTCGAGGTTTGTTCTTATTTTTCCCCCCTGAATTAATAATTGTTGTATTTAGAAAGACTGGCAATCTCTCATTGAATCTCCCATTGGATCATTCGTATTCGATTCAATCTGGAACTCTAATGTATTCGATGTATCGAGGAAACAGAATCTAATGAAGAATCTCGTTTCAATCTTCGTAAGTCCCACTTTGGATTCTCTCTATTACTCCGCTTGTATTCCAGAGTACTTCTAAATCGTGGAAGTGCACTCTTTACAAGTGTGATGCCGGAATGTTCAAGAAGGATATCAAAGGATGGGTGAATAAGTGGAAGCAGAGTGGGCAGAAGGTACGGTATCTGATGAATAAGAGTACGGTAATCTATTCATTATAGAGTGAAAAGAGTGTGAACAGACAAGTCAAAATTGAACGGAAGAAAGAGAAGAAAGAGGTGAAGAAAGAAGAGGTTGAGGAATAAAATTATATCTTGTTAGCGAGTTGAATGAATTATCCCTGTTACTTCTCATTGTTTATCGTTATGATTGTTGTTGATTCGTTAGTTGTTATCCCGTTTTGAGAATAATAAATATGAAATATTCGGAGAGTAGAGCAAAACATCAAATATCTTCAACTCTCAATGTCAGCATCGTAGATTTTCCCACCAAGAACATTTCCTCTGAAAGAAGACAACATTTCGATACTTCGGGTTCTTATAATACTCACTGTTTACTGTAATGGCACACGACGATTACAGTATTTCCATTGTCACACGAGGATGAACCACATCCAATCTTGCTCGTATCTGCCCATACCATCTAGAATTATCGATATTTAATCTTATTTTTTCTTCCTCCCACCTGAGTAGCATGACCTACTCCAGAGTTAAAGAGATTCAAAGTGAGAGTTGTATCATTCCATCCAAACTTCTGAAATTCATTCTCCCATGCTTGAGATGCATTTACAGCCAATCCCGAAGGAGAAATCTGGATGTTATTTACATATGCCTCTTAACAAGCCTCTTTACTAACTTTGCCACTTGACCATGCTTTGTATAGATTCTCTCCTACATTGGCCAATCCAGAATGGGCAAATACACAGCCATCAGCAACCTTCTGAGCTGATTCTTCTAATAAGCAATCCCAAGTCTAAAGGTGAATTACACTTCACTCCTTAATATTTCCCTACCAGATTAGTGATTGAATTGAGTGATCGAGGCATTAGCTTCCCTTTAGCAGTGAAAGTTCCCTTTGAAATAGAATATCGAAGAGAATTATGAACTGATAGGACTCCGATTGATTCACGAAGACCATTGGGACAAGATTGAGTTGATATTAGAGGAAGGAAGAATAGGAGATGGATCATGATGAAGAGAGAGAGAGAGAGAGAGAAAGAAGAAAAGATGACTTATATGGGGAGAAGGTAAGAGTATACAAGAGAAGAAGACAAAGAGGGAAATGAATGGAGAATAGAAAAGGGAAGTCACGATGCAGTAATCCCTATTCACAATGGGATCAATGTGAACCAACTGTGACCCTCGAGGGAACGTCCAACCATCCATAAGACAATAGAACACAAACAAATACAATTATATTCATCAGGACCAAAGTAATAAATAGACGAGATCCACCAAAATGGAAATGTAACTCGTTAATGTGATACAAAAATAATATGTACAAAATGATAAGCTTCTAGCCTATTAGCAAAGGTGGAAAGTGCATAAAGTAAGAAAATCATAGCTATATACCAGTTATTAATGAAATAAAGAGTATTCATTTTCCTAATTGAAAATTCCTATTCTTTAGCTAATGTGAGTAGGAATTCGAGTCTAGATTGAAGTTGTTCCAACGTGAAATTCGATGAATATGGAATATCCACTGCCATCTGAGAAAAAAAGATAAGAATAAAGCAACAGAAGGAGGGCATATTATCATTGTTAATCGTGTTATGGACAAACCTTTCTATGAGCCCTCTTCGTAACCTTCTGGACATCATTGTACAACAATAGAAGAGCTTTATCCATATCTCTAGTGAATGGATGAGTAGGAGGAGCTTCTTTCTTCTTTTTCTTCCTTTCTTCTTCCTCCTGTATTCTCTCTTTCTCTTTCTTCTTCTCTCGTGCTCGTTCTTCTCTCTTTTCTACCATCTGCAATCATTCTCCTCATCTCCCTCCTCCATCCTCCCTCCTCAATCCTCACCTTCGCCTTCTTCACAGCTTTCAATCTCTCCTTTGTCTTCTCTCTCTGCTTTGTTTTCTTTTCCATTTCCTTCTCAATTGCTTTATTCTTCCTTTCTTCTTCAATTTGATGTTCACTCCACACAGCGATTCCCTTGTATTTCCCATCTAAATTCATTCCATCTCATTTCTCTCTCTCTCTCCCTACATACCTTTATTCCTGAGTAATGGTTCTCCATCATTATTAAGCATGAGAGATGACAATGGTTTTCCTGCTTTTACAAGTCTTCTCTTCGTCAATGTCGCTCCCATCACTTCACATAGATCAATTCTCTCGGCACCTCCATCTTCTAAAAGATAATCGATTCATTTCAAATACCAATCAAACAAGTGAAACGAACCTTTGAATATATTGAATGCCTCATCTCCTTTCCTTAGATCAATTGATTCCCAAACTCGACTCTTTCTGAAATATATTTTCCCATTTCTATTAATTATTTATGGACTCACTTAGGAGGAACTGCGGGTGCATAATACTCAGTAAGAACTCGTAACAGAAGAGGATCTTTTGACAATACTCCTTCCAATGTGGACAACACATTCTCAGTCCCTCCTTTAGAATGTGCTGAAATTAATTGAGCGTTAATATTTACCAACCCATTACCTGTTTTCACCGTCTACAATAATCCTGAACAGTTGTCGAATGGATAATTTCCGTTGTATCTTACTCATGTATGCCTGAAAAATCATTGTATTCGTTCATGGAAAAGGGAAGATACTCACGTATATAGTACACATGATATTGATAGCAGCGACATAAGATTCTCTTCGTTGATCGATAATAAGTGATCGAGGAAGAGAAGAAGGAGGAACAAAGGAAGAAACAAGATAAACAACTTCCTTATGATGTTCAATTACAAGTGGTAACATATTCTCCAACATCTATAATTAGATAGTTCATTTCATCCATCCCACTCTCTACCTACATTTTCTCTATCTATTCTCTCAATCGTTTGATTCACAATATTCTGAATTTGTTTGAATATACTTGAATGCATGGTCATTCTCGCTCTAATATCTTCTGCTGCTTTCTTCGCCAATCCATTCATTATTCGACGACGAAGAGAGATGTCTTTCATTGCTAAAAGTGGAATATCGATCACTTCATTCATTCTCATCATTATCATAATATAATTGAATGTTTTTAATAAGAAGTAACATACCAGCCATTCCTAACCTCTCTTTCTCTTCTCTCGTTCGTCTCTTCTGTTTTGGTTTCACTGGGACCGACTCAGGCTGAAATTTGTTATTATGTATACATTCATTTTTAAATATTTACTTTACAATACCCCGGAAAAAGTGTGATCCATCAACTTACACTGCCAACAATTGCGCTTTGTTTGTATTGCATGGTAATGGGAGAACTTTCTGGTCTTTCCAATTCATCCATTCTCTTAGCTAATTCTTCCTTCGCCGTTATATTCGCCTATAATAATCCATTAATCACTTGTTCAACATCAAATTCCTAACCATTTCTTCGTCTCCATCCGATTCGTCAAAATCGAAATCACCGAATAACTGAAGTGAAGACATGAATTAAACCTGTTTTCTAATCCCTTTCCAATAAACTCACATTTGAATATGTATTTGCTCTCTTTGAAGGTGATATTGTAAGTGTTCCCTTATTGTACTCAATCTCCCTCTCCGGCGATCCAAAGTATCCCATTAACGAATCAACATAATCCACAGTGCCTCCGGGAGTTCTACAATATTTTGGTACGTCAACTGTTGTTATATTCTTGATTTTACTTAATTCTTGAAGTTGTGGGAGAAGATTGACATAACGGAGGAGTATCGAAACCATGTCTCAATCCAATCATATCCATCCATGGCATTGATTCCTCCGATGGAGATGGAATTCGTTTACCAGGAGTTGGCGGAAACTGCTAAGGACGTCAATTTACTAACTTCTTCCAATTTACAGTATTCTTAACTTACTATAGTCTTATCATGTGGAGTAATCGATCGATCTCTTCTTCTTGGAGGAGTTTTAACTCGTGATGAACCAGCTGGAGACATCTGCAATCACCATCATTATCAAATATTATATCATCAAATAGAATCTAAATCTAAAAGTGAAAGTGAAAGGAAAGATGATACTTCATTCATAAGATGGGAGAAATCTATAGGTGGTCCATCTCCTTCCTTTTCATCTCCTCTCACTTCTTCCACTTCCTCTGGTGATTTTTTCACTATATTCTTTCCCATTGAATCCATTGCACATTCATCATCATCCAATGAGAACGTCATCATCATCTCAATTCACGTTCACAATTCCTCCGATAAGGTTAATATCGATGCGTGATGTATACCGCCTCCACAATGTTATAAAATCAATAATATACTTACATTCTCCTTTTCCTTCGTCCTCCCTTCGTTTTCATTTCCATCTTTCCCTTCCTTTTCCCCTTCCATATTCTCCATTATATTCTCTCCATATTCTCCACTTGAATCTCTTTCATCCATTTCATTATCTTCATTATTATCACCATCATCATCAATTATAACAATTGATTCATTCTGATCATCTCCTTTTACTCTTCTTTCCTTCGTTCCAGTCTTCTCGCCTTCCGTATTTCCTTTTCTTCTTTCGAACATTTCTTTCTTTCTTCGCTGCATCTACAAATTCTATTGGAATGCTTAAAAATAAGGGAAACAAATTCAAATAAAACAAACGAATATAACCGTTGTGTGATGGAACCATGGCGGAAGACACCTCTCCTCCCATTTATCCATCGTCCATCCTAATTTGGCACGAAGAGGCTTATCAAACTTAATTGTCTTCTTCCCCTCTGCTACATCCTACAACGAATAATCTTCCCATCTGTCTATCAAAGAAGACTCACGAAGAATTCTCTATTGTGTCTAGTTCTTCCATTCCTCTCAAGTCCTCTCTTCATTCCATTATACTGCCATCTCAGTTCATTCATTGTTCTCCATGGCAGACAATTTTCAGCCATTATCGCATATCTACAATATCCCATGAGTGGAGTCATAGTGAAATGATCCATATAATCAATTTAATTCACCCCTTAATTGCCGTAAGAATAGGTCACAGTCATAGTTGTCAATGTGAAGAAGAGATATAATTCTTACTTTGAATATTTTGGTCGCTTATGTTTCACTGGTTCCGCATCGTGTCTATTGAGTGCCATTGCGAATAAAATAATCTCGCTATGACTCCATCCACTACTTCCGATGCCTGCAAATACAAATATCACATATATTCTTTCCAAATATTAAAAAAATCCAAGCCCTAGTTATATAATTAGATTCCACATTTGAAAATCTGAATCTCAAATGTCTAGCACGATATATAAAAAATATAATGCGACGATGAAAAAGGACTGACTCTGAACAAGACGATGATGTGAGACCAAATGGGGATATATAACAGCTCGAGATGAAGATAGAACATCCTTTGTCACCGATAACATCGAATGGGCTACACTCACATTCATCATTGAGAATTAAAAGATAAGAAGAGACATACGAATAGTGAGATGTTCCTTCGCCAGTGGTCGGAGGGGCTTAGCTAGATTCTCATCCACCATTGCATTGCATGTATCCACTGCATATGATAGATTAGAGATATGGAATGCAGATTTCTTTCCAAGATGCCATGTATTCGATGATATTCCAACTAGACCTTCCTGAAAAATACAGGGGGTTTATCATCATTACACACAAATTCGTGATGCTGAATGAAATTCGATCCTATCAATTGTAGATGTCCTTACTATCATCAATCGTGCCTTTTCCTTCTCATCTTGCAGCAATGGTTCGAAGTAGCAGCCAACAAACGATTGAGTCAACAATTGTACGTGCTAAAAAAATTTGTATGACTGTTATCTTTCATTAAATTTGAAATACATAAAGAGTGTATATCAATTACACGACCTGTTCGAACTGGGTCCTCAATTGACTACGATGATAATCAGTGAAGATATGTTCACCCGCTTTCTCATTTGATTCGGGCACTTCAATGGGAGTTACGGTACGCATCTCAACTGCAATCAGCCATGTATCTTTCATAATCGATAATAAGTAGTGACCAGAATACATACCGGAAGTCACCCTTCTAGCAGGTTCCGTCTGTCGAAGAGGTGGACTCAAATTTTTTGCCAATTCAACCAATCGCTCACTAGGAACAATATCTTCTATTAGATCTTCCATCTCTTTCTCTAAAAAATGATATAACTACGTAATAGAAGATGAAAAACTGACGTGGAATAGTCGAACTCCAGTAGTCCCCCATGAAATCATCTCGATCATCTCTAAATATTGCATCCGTAGGCACCATATATTCAGGATCTTCCTCATTGTCATCTTCGTCATAAGGTATTTCATCAAGGTTCAGATTGTTCACGAACACTTTATAATCAATTGAAGGCTGGAATAGTTTTTACTTAAATACTTATTATCACAAAAAAATAGTTTCATTCGATGTTAATTACACAAGTTCATGCTAACTATTCCGTAAGCTAGATCAGTTCGCTTTGATATATATGAATAAGTAATGGTAATTCTTACTTCATCATCTTCTCCCATCATAGCATTGAGAGTGAGACTTGCAACTGAAGGGGGACGAGTACGGGAATGAATATTACTTGATTCCATTTCATTCTCTTCTACGTAATCATCATCAAATTCATCCACGATCATCAGATTCTGATTGTTCATTAGATATCAATAGAAGCACGATAACGTACTCCGAGCAAATTCAATACATCTCATAAATTCAAGATAAGGAAATAGATAAAATACCTTATGATCATCGTGTTCGTCATCATGATTTCCTTCTCCATCGAATTCGGAAAGATGATCCGTTTCCTCATCAGAAGATCCAAGCTGAGTAGAGTCAGATCCAATATCATCAGAATTATCTTCATCCTGAAAAACAATTACATTTCTCATACTGTAAATGCAGCACGTGTAATGAAAACGAATTCACTGACGGGTCGGTAATCGTTGTCGTATTCATCGTCATCGTTGAAGCTAAAGTCCATCCAATTATTTCCTCGTTTAATCGGTACATTCGATGTCATGTCGACCTGATAGAAAATACAGTACCGGTGATGGTGGTATTTTATATTCTTAAGCCTAATTATTATTCGAGCAGATCTAAATTTGTTTGTTCTCTTGATCATGGCGAATTGACATACTCCTTTATTGGAAGAATCCTGGAGAGCTTTAGTCTTGCTTCGAGTGATTCTCACTCCATCAATTGAGTCGTCCGGTGCGTCTGTTCCCAGAACACGTGCTAATGCACGGTGATTCTTGATCACACTCTGGGAGGATCCGAGTTAAATCGATTAAATTATATGATGGCGTACCCTCAATACAGACTTGACATTCAGAGCGGTCATATTGTGTGCTTGAGCGAATTTCTCGAGATTCTGATCGGTTTCTTTGAATTTACGCGCAAGTTCCTGGAGCACATAATAAGCATAGACAAATAATAATTTGACAACCTCTTTCTCCACATCATTGAGCTCCTTCGAAACATCTTTGGATCTGCGCCTCTTACTTTGAAGTGATCGACGCGGGGTCGTATTCGTTGTGTTCGATCCGCATGCCTCATCTTCATCGCCATTCATTATCCCGTTCTGATCTGAGTATTATACGGTAACAAACATATGTATCTAGGGCATACATAACATTGAGCAATCGATATCGACAATCAGAAAACATTTGAAAACAGCGCGATTTGTTGATACGGTGGTCGTACACAACCAACAGTATATTCTCAGGCTCCGGCCGTCCATTTAATTTACTTCAATAAATTGGCAATTTATTTATTTCTTCGCTTGAATAGCTCGGAAGATAAAATATGCCGATCAGATTCTGCAGAATAAGTCTTCTCCGGCTAGCCGCGGCATTAAGCAAAAAAGACAAAAAAGTCAGTTTCCGCTAATCTATAATAACGGTAAGTATAAAAGTTAAACGTTTGCATCTTCCGGAGTCCTTTCCGGTTACGGTTTTTTTGTTGTTTAATTTGTGAATGCAATATTGCGCAATGATGTCTCCCGTACTTTGCATATCCTTCCGCTCTTATTTGTCTATATGGACTACTGTTCAGGGTTGATGTCTCTTTGGACATGAACGCTTGTTTGCGGTCTGTTCCACTGCTTCCATTCTGGTATTTGAGGTCGTTTCAAACACGGATGCTCACGACAACTCAACTTAATCTGGACTCGGTTAGGTCCCAATTAAATGGACACGTTCGATTAGTAGCGGTATCGAAATATCATCCGGCCGAATCCGTGCGAGAGTGCTATGAACACAATCAGCGCCATTTCGGAGAGAATTATGTTCAGGTTGATAGTTTGTTTATGTTGTGATTCTTACGATATTTTGCAGGAACTTGAAGATAAGGCAATTCAATTGAAGGAATCTTGCCCTGAAATAAAATGGCATTACATCGGACAAGTGCAATCGAACAAGGTTAGTGAACAAGTGTTCCCTAACTATAAAATTTTAAAATATAATACGCGACAATTGTAAATATTTATCGACACTGCAGATTCCTAAAATTTGTTCTATCCCTAATCTATTCTGTGTGGAGACAGTGGAAAGCGAGAAGCATTGTGCCGCATTTGAGAAGGCTGCCGCTAAGTTGAACTCTAATAGCAAACTAAAAGTACTTATACAGGTCAGTTTAATTCATTCACTTAAAACAAGGGTAAATTCAGGTGAACACATCTCACGAAGAACAAAAGGGCGGCTCTTCCCCTGAAGAAGCTGTAGTTCTTGGTTTATATGTGATAAGAGAGTGTCCTCATCTTGAATTAAATGGATTCATGACTATCGGATCTGTAGAGAACAGCGATAAGGTATTCCATTTCCTTCCTTTTCTCTTCTATTATTTGCCATGCAGATACCCAATCCTGACTTTGACCTTCTTGCTGATGTCAGGAAGAAATTTGCAGAAGCTGTAAGCACATTCTAAATTCGCGTGCCAAAGATTTTTTAAATACAGGCAGGAGTGGATGAGTCTTCACTCGAATTATCAATGGGAATGTCGTCAGATATGGATACAGCTATGAAACAAGGAAGTACTTCAGTTCGAGTGGGAACCGCCATCTTCGGTGTTAGAAAGTATAATTAGTGCGTGTTAGTTCTTCTCCTGTAGTTATTGTATTATATCCGGGTATTTCGATTATGATATACGTTGTCACATACATCACTACGTGATAAAGAATTTGTCAAAAGTGATTATTTAAAGATTGTATATTTATATTCTGGTTTCAACCATTCAA
This sequence comes from Pristionchus arcanus, assembly GCA_900490705.1. NCBI lineage: Eukaryota > Metazoa > Nematoda > Chromadorea > Rhabditida > Neodiplogasteridae > Pristionchus > Pristionchus arcanus. Next base: position 233,383 of record LS485814.1, read on the forward strand.
TACCGTAATCTATTTCTATGGTGAACAAACTTAAAGTGATCACTTCAATCAGATGAGGGAGTTGATCAAACCACAATGGTCTCTCTCTTTGCAAGATATGAAGAAAGTGGAGGAAAGTTCGGAAGAGAAACTAGATGACTCATTCAGACCAATCTGTTAGTCAATTTTTGTTATATATTTTGATCTTTGATCTCTAGCGATGAAATGCGGAGTCTTCGAGGATTCAAAAGGATCGGCATACATTGAAATGGGCAAGACGAAAGTTCTCGTAGAAGTGTGAGGAAGATGACGGTAGTTTAAAGGGAATAATAAACCTGTTAAGTGATGGACCGAGAGAATCGCCTTCTGTAGCATCACAACGAGGAAAGATCACTGTTTCAATTAACGAGTAACCTTTCTTTAATGTTCGTTTAATCAAATCATTTAATCAAGAGAAAATTTGCGAATTCGAGCCCAGTTGGAGAGTGCTATCTCCGCAATGGTTCATTTGGATAAGTATCCAAGAGCAGAGTTCATGGTGAATGTAAGCGTCTTCTCTCCTACTGTAACCCTTCTTCTTCCCAATTAGATATCGATTCTCTCCTCTTCTGGAGGTGAATTGGCTGCTTCCATTCTTGCTTCTGCTCTTGCACTTGTCCATGCTCACGTTGAACTATTCGATATTCCAGTAGCAGCTCATATTATTTATCTTCCCGAGAGTAAGCTCCTCCTTCTCTTTTCTCCTCTCTTTATTTATTCATTCCAGTCCTTTGTGATCGATCCTCCTTCTCCACTCCCTCCTTCTGCTATATCCATCACTGTGGCTCTCCTTCCTAATCTCAATCAACTCATTTGCACTCGACTCAAAGGTCACTTCACCCCCCCTCTTCCAAATAAATAAAATTATCTCTTCAGGTGCCGTATCAGTATCAGAATCAAGGGAAGCTCTCTCGTTCGCATGCAAACAGTCACTCCGATTGTATTCTGTGATGAGAAAGACAATTCTTTCTTCATTCCAGAATCAACCCAAAATTACTCTTTGATCTCTTTGCTTTTATTATTCCGGTTGTTATTTCCAGACGTTGTTATCACTTTATTTGTTGACATAAATAAATACATTATGTGTATATCAATACCAGTGCTCATGGAATGCATTCACAGATATACTCGTCTACTCTAATCTAGAATGAAGGACTATGGCTGATGAAGTATCGAGGTTCACTGCTCTTCAATTGCTTTTGTAATTTATCTGCTAGTATGGCAGCAATGGCAGGGGTTACCAAAGGGGAGAAGACGCAGATTAATTCAAACTTGTCATTTGCTCTGAAATGAGAGATGAATGATCAGGGTAGAGGATAAGTATGTACCGTATTAGAATAGCCTCATCTTTCCGTTGTACAAATGCAATTCGAATGATGGGATTAGAATTTCCAATAAAGGAAGAAGAGGCAATCGATCGATTTAATCGACGTCGTTCATCACGAGAAATAAAAGGAATCCGAGCTCCACTAAAGAAGAAGAAACAATAAATGATCTCGTTGTATCTCACTCACCTCAGACACATCTGCTGAGATCGACGATTTTTGTATACAAAATACCAGAGAAGATCATTGCCAGTTCCGATCTGAAAGGCATTCATTATCATTTAAAAAAATCCATGATATTCACCTGTGTGATATCGAATGTGATCGGTTTTTCTAAAGACTTGACTAGATTGGAATGAAGAGTTGGATTTGACTCGACTCTTTTCACAATATCCTCCTGTAAAGGATGAATTGTACCATACATCAGGAATTGATAGATTACTTTGACAGCAGAAAGGGAAAAGAAGTGATCTCTTTTCGTTGAGAGAAGGATAAGACACGCATCAGTCTTCTCCCATGGATACGATATATGAGCATGGAGGAATCCACTGTCAGAATATACATTACCGTAGTCAATTAACATTGGATACTCACGTGTCATTGAATTTAGGAAGACAAATGGGAGTCCATGTCTCTCCATTTCTAAGTGATTGATTATTGGATATGAGATTAATTAGGATGTGCACGTCCTTCTAAAATTATTCAATTTTGATACTCACAAGAAAAATATCGAAGAGGTACCTGATGAATGAGATATTTGTTGAATCTGACAAGTGATACGAGTTGTCTATGAGCAAGAACTAATCCAAAGATTACTCCTTCTATCTTAGCTGATCCAATTGCACTTGCAATATGAGAAGAGAGAGCCTATATCAATCGATTATCGAAAGACGATCAATTCAATACTTCACCTCTCTGTCACTTGCTGCGAGAGGAAATATCCGAATGGCAGATAGATATAGGGCAGGATCACTTCTCCATGTTGACACACAGTTCATCATGCATCTAAATTTGCCCAACTCTAATGGTTTCTTGAATTGAAATGTATTTTGCCGTCAACATTCTGTAAGCTTACAAAATCTTCGCCTAGTCACGCCATCTAATTTGAGACAGATTCAAAGATTATTCTTTTCAAACCTGTCTGTTCCTCTGAGCAATCTTCGCAGATCATAATTATCACCCTTCTTCTCATAGACAGAATCCAATTGAGTCCTAGATAGAGTGGATACAATCTGCTCGAATAAAACTTCCAATTGAGATGCCAGCCACTCGGGTCGTTTCGAGACTATACAATAGATGGAATATGGAAAAGATGATGAAAATAGTCTTACCTACACCAAGGATGAGTGGTGGTTTATGCAGAAAATGAACGTGGACATCACCAGCGGAGAATGATTCGAGAGTATCTCCCCATTGCTGGAAGAAAAAAAATGTTATATATTCAAGAATAGAAATTATAAAGTACCTTCACTCTAGATACGAATATTCCAATGAGCGCAAAGAGAGTGCATAATTTATCCTCTTGGCCTGATCTATGATTTCTACGGTTATAGCGAAATACGGTAAGTGACTCACGATACAAAGATTGGTCTTCCGTATTGAGAAAGGACGAATAATTGATATTGATATTCTGCTAGATTCCTTAATTGTCGCTCTTCTTCATCTTCTTCAGGCTCTTTCTCTTCTAATTGAACCTAAATTTAAAAAAAAGTAAATTAGAAACTAAAAGATAAAATTGAATGTGTGCACCTGGGACAGAGATACTTCTATATGAGAAGTAGATGATTCCTCATTCAAATCTTCACCGGCAACAATAGAATCGTCCATCTGATCACACTATTACTCTCTTAGTTTGCCATAATTCTCTAGGTATAAATAAAGGAACATCCTTCAAAAACACCGGGAATTCGTTCGATGGTAAATTAGTTTATCACCAACCAGAGCCGCAATTGACATGTATGGACACAACCACAAAGTATAGTAATATTCTGTATGTATATATGATACTTTCCTTCTAACCTGAGAGATCTAAAACAGAAAAAAGCTACTCTCTTAAACATACACCATAAGGAATGCCTATAATAATGCAAGTACATCTATGGCAAGAATTTAAAAGCATTATTTCAAGCTCTCAAAGTGAAATATAAGTTACAATCAATATGTATGTATATATGAAAGAATTCTTTCTTACATCTCAGTCCGTTCCAGAAGAGTTTGAAGGTCCTGAGATCAGAGTAATGGATCAATCGATAGGAATAAAATGGTAATACCCTCTGGAGTAGAATATTTTTGCTGAGAGTTTCTTCTAGCAATCGCTGTAGTTTCTTATTCATATCGATCATATCGGCATGACTAGCAGCTCCGTTCTCAGGCATACCTATCAATTTGCGAAGACCTACAAAAAAGAATAAGACGCACAATGAATAATAAATAAGAATATAGGCAATGGAATATCATGAGTACAGTACCTGCGAATCCTCTCGGTGTAGTCGAACTTGAGGATCCCCTCTGAGAAGAAGTGGAAGGAAGAGGACGAGAACGAACCCATTCTTCAATCACCTGACAATGGACAATACACCAGACAATAAAAAATCGAAAAATAAGAACGAACCAAGTTCTTTTCTTGGTTCTCCTTGCTGAGAGAGAGATTATTGGATTCTAGCAAGCTAATCTGAAGAAAAAACTTATGATTCTGTGACAACCCTTCCAATTAAACCTTATGCAGAGCCTCTCCATGATGTCGTTGAAGATCTGCTATTCGATTAATTAGCTCAATATTATCCGACTCAAGCACACTAATGGAAGAAACACTCTCCTGGCCATCAGTCATAGATCTCGATCGATAACTAGAATATGACAATGTCAACAACAATCGAAGCTCAAAATATACCTAGCAGCATCAGAGAGCACAAGGCTTGGAGTGGCAGACCCCTCTCTCGATTTCTCTAATGAATCAGCTCGTTTTTTCTCGTCTTGAGCCATTTTCTTCAGTTCTTTCATAATCGCCTGCTGCTTTTTAAGAGCTGTGATCTGAATGGAATTGCCTTTTACAAAAAAGCGCAGAGTTGACGTACTTTCTCGTTTTCTTTCGATTTAACTTCTAACTCCAGATGTGAAAGTCGTCGTTGTAATTCCTCATTATCCTTTTTCAGGCAATCTATCTTATTCATTAACTCGCGAACCTGCAAGTGAAACCTAGGCAACAATATCGAAAGAAAAACCGACTTCAATAGATCATGTCAACTTACTAATGAATCATTTGAAGGATCAGCCATTACTGAAGATCGGAGAACACGGAAACGACTGAGGCAGTCGAATGACCCGTGGTCAACCACCTCACCAGTTAATCAGACGGCAGCAGAGCGAGAATAAACAGACGGAGCCGTCCGGGAAGACGGAGCCGTCCGGGATCCGGGATTTATCACCCGTTGGAATCGACACTGTTGATTATCGACAGTTAACTTATTTTTATCATCGAAATTTAATATTCCAATCTTGAGAATAAAAATTATTTTTATGATAATCGGATCATCGAGCGGACATGGGAGCATTGCTAGTTGTCCCTCTGGGGGTGAAAAAATTAAGAGTAGGAATGGCTGATCCAGCAGTCGCAGCACGCTTCCTTCTCAGTTCCTCCCTGAACTTCTTTCTCCTATGTCTGGATCCAGATCGCTCCTCTTCATATTCCTCATCCTAAAATATAATAATAATAATTAAAAAAAATTATTCTGACATCCATCCGAGTCTTCAGCAAAAGAGCAATTCTTTTTCCATCTTCCATAGGAGTTGAATATTTAGCCTGATATTGTAATAGTCAAAGACTTTTCGCAACTCAGAATTATCTGATATCACCTGATAGTATAAACGAGTCTTTGGATCAAAACTTTGTTCCATCATGAGTACGATTGCAGCCCATTGACGAATCCATTCCAAACTGTTTCCGGAAACCTTATCAAAATTTAAAAAAAGAAAATATCATATATTATTTTGAGGATCTCAGCAATTTGTAAAAAATATATTACGGTACTTTTCAAATTCGCGGGTCTAATTTCCTGATTTTCAGGGAAGAAGGTATATCGATTTCATTTTCGATGCGACCCCCATTCTTTTTTCTCGACAATTCTCTTTTGTTTTTACGATTGTTATTTATCGTATTTGATGCATTACTTATTTGGTACATTCTAGATGTGTTTCTGGATGCTGAATTCTTATGACACAATCGAAAAAATCTGCTGTTCACAAGCCAGGTGAGTTATATTCATGATTAAGATTTGTTTGCTTCACAACCGCACCTGCTGATACGTGTTCGTCATCGATGCAATAAGCATGTTTATGAGAAGGATCGTTACCAATAGCATGTAGATCACGAACATAAACTAAAATAGTTTTTTTTTTGTAAAATTTTGTAATGATCACTCACTTTTCCCAGTTCAGTAAGTTCACAGTCTTCGAGCTGCTCAAAAAAGGTTGCAAATTCTGTTAGCGACATAATAAACCTGAGAGATTGAGTTTATTTTGAGTTAATTATTTCCTTTCGTACATTCTGACGTAGCTCTCCGGAACATTTCGCATAATGGAATCTTTCTGTTCTTCTTTAGGCCCTTCACGCTTGTATCCAAGGAATATTATGTAGAACGCTTCATGCATAATCATTTGATAGATTTTTATTCATTTTTTACCTTGTGAGAATCCGATAACTATTACTAAGTATATCAGAAGGAACCGTATTAGATCCCTTAGAATGATTTTGTATAACATTAGCACGAATGGTCCCACTGATTTAAAGCCACTGAATTTTTGAAAAATTATAAAAGACGTTCTTTTTTTCAGAAATTTCCTTACCGACAGAAGAATAGAAATTTAATAGCTGTTAGCTGGACTATGATTATCCATACGATATCTTCGATCTCGTCGAAACAAAAGAGTCTTAAGGAGAAATTGAATACTGTGAGAAAACATGATATGAGGAAGATTACTTTAGCCGGGAAACCAGACTTAAATAGTATAATTTCGTGATTTAATTAAATGGAATAACTTGCCAGTGAGAGAAAATACATGTTCCATCCAACATTTCGAATATGAGAATGTAATTGATAAATGTATAGAGCTGCACCGACAGTAGAAACTATATTAAGAATATGATATGTCTAAAGGAGACTCGTTTATTTTTATACAGCATCTAAATTTCATTCACATATGTTTTTGTCGACAATTCGCTCCAATGTATGTCGCCCAATTCGAGTAGGCAGATTAGATCGTTATTGACTTCATTTCTCTCGAATGGAGTTGGACGAAGCATGAAGCAAATCATAATACTGAGAAAATAGAGAACATACCAGAAGAACTGTTTATACAATCTGAATTGATTGATTAATCTTATCAAATGACTTATTCACGTTTTCTTTCCGTAAGTAGTCCATTTTCTCTGCACGAGTTTCTCGAGTAAATCAGGAAGTAAGAGGAGATGAGCATCTGTCACCCCATATCTGCCATAGTTATTTAAATAGAGGATTTTGTTTATGTAGATATATTACACTGCCAATGCTAAGGCTGAATTCCGATTGATCTTTCCTTTCCCAGGATGAATGGAATCTATGTGTTCCAGTGGATAGAGCGCTTGCTGTTTTCAAATAATTATTTTTTTCAAATTGATTAGAATGACTAACTCTGACTTTTCCATAAGTCCAATCGACGACTCTCTCTTCTTCGATAATGAATTCCATCATCTAAATATGTATGAATCTGTTTTTCTATTCATACTTTCTCACCATTTTCTTAGCCATATATGCTGAAAGTGTCAATGGTGTTAGTTTCTGTCGGTTCTGAACGTGTAGATTGGCGCCCAGAGATAAGGCGAGCTTGAACATGAGCTGCAATTTGGTCGACTCTTGACGTATATGACTGTTATTCATACCGTATTCTCTCTGATGGTACATATGTGTAAGACAGTGTTTCCATTGACATCTTGTGCATTGAGATCTGCTCCTTGTGCAACTAACATACGGAAACATTCCACTTGAGAGAGACATGCAGCAAACGAGAGAGGAAATTCGCCCCAGTAGAGATGTCTGCGGATATTTTAGTTATCCTGCTCATAATTATCACATATCAGCTCATTCTCACCCTGGATATACAGTCTTCTTATTGAGAATACAATGCTCCTCAGTCACTGAATCAGTTCTTGACGATTTCTGGTCGTCACATGTGAAAAAATTGCCGGAACATCTGAGTTTGTATCTTTTAATTTATTTATATTCATATATTTTATATCACCTCGAATTCACGTCTGAACCACATTTAAGCAAGAATCTAACCATCTCGGGGTCTTCAGAAACTATTCCCATATGTAAAGCTGTTTCACCTGAATTCACATTAAAAACAATCTGTTTTCACGGTCTGGAATACCATAGTATTCATCATTGATGTAGAAGTCATTGATAGTATTTGGAAATATATGAATAAGTCTCTCCGATAACAGTTTCATGTGCTTGGGGAGTCCAGATAGGAAGCACACATGTAGTATCGTCTCTCCCACAGCACCTCTGTTAAAGGTTCTCATCTCATGAAGGTTGGGCATACTCAAACCTCATTCTTACATTCCAGCACACATATTTATTAAGTGGCGATTGTGGTAATATGCCACCTGTTCTCTCAGTATGCCTTTGTGCGAGTACCTTATCCAATGATATCATATCTCCATCTCCATTGTTGTAAAGGAAGGGTCGCACTTTCTGAATTTTTATTTAATTGTCTCACTAAAGTATTTGTGTACTTCTTGGATTGCTGCATCCAATTGGTCGTTCTTGCCAGATTTACATGCTTCCTTTGCCAAATCAGCCAATATTCCATTCCCACTCATATCAGCCAGTTTATACATGGCATTGCTCTGATTATTCACCTGAATGTCCTTATCAGTACCCTATCAGTTCCTATTTCCACTCACTTGAGCTTTAATACCAGCTGTGACGGTACTGGACGCGATTCCCATTATGATATTCGAGAAGGAATAGATTGGACACTCTAGTCAGTTATCCACTAGTCGTTTCCACTTGAATGATCTACTCTCCATCTAATGCATCGCCTTCTACCTACATTTCCGGTTTTAAATTCAGTATTCCGTTTCTTTATCCCAGGGGACGATCAAATGAAAGTGATGGAATGTGGCCTTGCTTATCATGTATCAATATGAAAATGGTTGTAGAATGAGTCAGACTCCTTCAGGATGGTTATTCTCGTGTATACGAGCGATAAAGGGGAAAGAAGGGAAGAAGACAGGGGAGAGGAGAAGAGAGACAGCTATTGATCACACCTTTCCTTCTATCAACCCTACGAAGACAACCAATGGTTTGCATTCTTTACCTGTCTTGCACTTGCACAATCAGTGCATAAGAGCTGTTAAAATCTGATTAAATGTCTTGCATCTATGCTTATTTTAACACTTGTTTAGGGGACCATTGGTGGACTGGAAAGGGCTTATACTCAAGACCCATATATTTCTCCTCAATCAACATATGGATATGCGAGACATCTAGGAACGGTCGAAAGAACGAACTATGTTCTGCCCAGGTAATTTATTAATAGATAGTTTCAGTTTTCAACTAGTCGAAATGACTAAATCATAATTGTAATGGTTTGAGAATACGTATTCCTGATGAGATGAGATCAGATGATCTTACTCTATCTCCAATCTCATTTCACATTCCTCGTATTAATTCTGGTGAAGGAACTTCTCCTTATAGTGTTAATTACCTTCCCAGACGTGAGTCAACCTGATCCTCTTTTTCTTGCTACATTTAAAAATAAATTAAGCCGTGGTCAATTTCCCTCCTATTCCTCCGTCAGTGAATGATGTGGAAGATTATTATGGGAGGCAAGTTATTCTTCCAGAAGGAGGTCAGCAATTTTACCATTTTTTCAGAAAACTTTTTTCCAAGCATATCCTTACCTTTTCCTATTCATAATTTTCTCCTCTCTTTCTCCTCTATGTATTCATTCAGCTATTCTGGCAGATGCTCAATTGGTGCCAACTGTAACGAAGAATGTGGAGGAAAGGGCACTGAATGACAACACTGCGCTCTCCTTCCAGGTTATTCCCACTTTTCAATATGATCTGTTATTAGTATTTTGAATGATATTCAATGGATGTATAACCAATTTTATAGACGATTCTATTCGCTCTTCTTCGATATCCTGCTCTCATTTGTGTCTTCTTCGCTGCTAGTTCACTATGGGGAAGAGGAATGAATGTTAGTTACTTTACATATTTTCTCCTACTTATTTATAGTCGTCGATAAGCATGTCGAAAACTACATGATATGCCAAAATTTTGACGTTGAAAGTTTTTTCGAGCTATTTTCCCGCTTATTCCAATTTTAAGGTTGAAGTTACCGAAAAATAGAGATATTGCCCATCTATGGTTCCTCCCTGACTGGTTGGGTTCGATGAAACTAATCTGAAGCAGAGTAATTTAACTATAGAATGTGGATTAATTATTCTTTCTCTGACACACACACATTTTGAGGTGAATAAAGTGTCGAATGAATATTCAACTTCAATGGCATCATTGTGCAGTGGAGCTGCCATTCTTCTTCTTTCCCTTCTTCTTCTCTCTGATCACAGAAATCATTATTGGAGAGCGACGATCCTCGTGAGTCATTTCATATTCGGTCACACCCTTTCATCCTCACAATTCACGGTATTCGGGGTATTTATAGTCTGGTAGAGCAGATAATTGACTAAAGCTCCTCTATGATCCGTAATCTATGTTTTGCACGGGGTTTTACCATTTGGCTGATGAAGTAAACAGAGTGATGACACAAGGGGAGGATTGTTACATCGAGAGTGAGTTATTCCTTGCAAACACGAGTATTTTATTGATATGGAGAGGTATCGTCTACCTGATTATATATGGAGAGAAGTAGTTGAAGATGGAAATGAATTGAGATGATAGGATATTCCAGGCTTGGTCTCGTCATGTTCTGTGTATGTTGGGAGTGGGAGGAGCAGTTGTGACAATTGTATTCGCTGCTATGTCAATTGGACCTCTCCAGGGAGAAAAAACTTCATCCTGTCCCACTTCTGGTCAGTAACAATAACAGTTAAAACACCACATTTTATAATTTTTCTCACCGTTATAATCATCAAATTATGCATACAAATGGAAGTGTTCCTTTAATTGGGCTAAACTTGGGGAGTTCAACTTGTTTTCGATAACTTCTCCATCTCAATCTTTTCTCCTTTTCTCTTTGACTATTAGTGATCGGTATGCTCTCACCCAATGGGTACAATACACGCTCTCTCTCTCACCTCCTTCCCCTCTTCCTCTTCTTCTCTTTTTCTGTTCTCGATGTTTCTCTGTGTCTATCAAAAGAGATCACATTGATGATCAGATAGTGACTCTCAATGGAGATGTTATTCACACTAAAAGAGAAAGGTGAGAATAAGAAGAGAAGGGGGAAGACGAGGATCGAAATCTCACGTGTTATCCACTGTCTATTCTATGTTTTCATGCACTCTCATCGTGCAGAAAAACTCGTGTCAGAGGGAAAAGAAATGAAAATAGATTAAGAAGAAGGAAGAAAAGAGAAGAAGAAGCTTGGAAGAAAACATTTGGGTGTTAAGTGGATGGAGAAAGATTGAAGAAGTACACGAAAGGGGAAATGAACTAAGAGGACTAAATGTAAGAGAAGAGATTGGGATGACTCCCGTTTCATGCACTACGATGTAACAATTGGAAGAGAAGAGAAGAGAGAGAGAAGCTAAAGGAATGATAGATTAGAATGATTGAATGAGATTGATAGACATGAGTAACCATTGCATCAGGAAATCGACCACAATAATATGAATAATAAAATGAGTGAATAAAGATATTCGTTGGTTGCAGATTGTCTGACTCCTCCTGAGAGAATCGTACAAGTAGCTGTTATCATTGGAGCAAGTTCACTCATTCTCATGATGGCATTATTCGCCCTTGTTATGGGTTGTGTTGGTATGTGATCTACTCCATTATCCATCTGATTAGAGAGAGAGAGGTCAACAAGGGAGAAATAGGTGTGATAGTACTCTGATCAATATGGACTCTGAAGCGTAATTGTATGATGAGATGAAAGAATGAAGGGAGGAGGGATGAGAGAGAGAGTGCATGAGAAGTAGAAGGTAGCATGTGTCTTCTTCCTTAGTACGTGCTATAGTGTCTCACTGATAGTTCTTTGTGTGATCGCTCCCTTTCTCTCATGTATCCTCCCTCCATTCCAGGGGTATATCAGATGAAAGGATTACTTGTAGAAGAGAAGAAACAATCTACTCAACCATCACAACCAATCGTCATTCCGAATGATGATCAATTCCATCATTTCTAGTTTATTCATTCTCACTCTCACCTTCATAGATATCATTCCACTGATCACATTCTCACCCTCATTCAAATCTCTTCCACTTCTCTTTTCCAACTCAAATTGAATATCTCTCAATCAGTAATATCATAGGGCATCGCTAGTTCCTTATGTGTCAATGACAAGGAAGGGTCACCACGTGTGTCTCTTCTCTTCTCCCCCAGTTTCCCCCTTCACCCCCCCCCTCCTCCTCCCCCTTCCCTCACTCCCTTCTTATCCCTTCTCCATCCATTGATAAAGAGTTCCATATTTCCATCTCGATGCCATTCAACTCAATCTCTCAAATTCAAGTCATCTCTTCTTTTCCTCTCGAGGGATATCTATCGTAATATTCGTTTCCATAGCGAATTCGTTATTTTGCCTACGCCGCAATCCCTAATCACATCTCTATTTTGCATATCCATATTCTGTTCTACGGAACACGAGACTAATTGCGAAAGGAGTCTTCTTCATTTGTTTCTTGCTCCCTTCTTCCTTTCTCTCCCTCTCTTCTTTTCCATTCTCTCTCCCTCCTCCCCCTCCCCTAGTCTCTCTCTCTCCCCTCCTCTGCCTTCTGTCACCCCTCACGTGTTTGTGAGAGTTGGCGCTCAAAAAGAAGCATCGAAGGGCATTCCTCCACTATTCCATCCCCCCTTCTTCCTCTTCTTCTTCTCTTATTCTACCATCTATCCATTCCCTTCTCTTCTCTTCTTTTCATCTGCTCGTTACTCTTGTTGACCATGCCAGTCTCTATCTCCATTCTATCTCCATCCACGTTCTCCTCCTCTTCTCCCTCTCCCTCTTTCCCTCGTTCTCCTTCTCCTCTTCACCCTCCTCCTCCTCTCTCCTTGTTTTCAACTCCATCTTTGTGTTGACTATGCCTGCACGTGAGGCCCGTCCCCCTTCTGACTCTCTTTCCTATAAATACTCCCTTCGTTCCTTCTCTCTCTGCAACCATCTTCTCCAGTCTTCGAGAGACACTATTCTATCTACCGTAATCCTCTTCCAGAATGAGCAAGGCACCTACTGTAAGTGAGCTAGTCAGTGTGGGAATCTCATCGATTGTTCCTCCGACACACGGAGAAGCGGTCCGATTTCAATCCATTTATATTAACTCATTTCAATTTGTTAATTGAGAGTGAATCTCTTAAGATTCGTCCTGATTTTGATACGGATGTTCTATGGAAACCAGTGAGATTGGGTAATCGAGTGAGAACAACTTCAATGGAATCAACGGAGAGTGCTGATTCGAGAAGACAATCCATTGGAGAGACTACAGCGTAAGTATACTAGAGATATGATGATTACTGTAGAATGGATAGTAGTAGAGTAGATGACTGGATTACGGTAAGTAAAGTATATTATGCAGTGGCGACATTCCTCCTGCTGGTCGCACTAGAAGACTATCGATCTCTGAGATGATATTCGGATCTCCTGGTAAAGGAGGATTCTCATGGGGACAAGGAAATCTACCCTCTAGCACTAGTGGAGGAGCTGAGAAGAAAGATTCAGTTACTAATGTAAGGAATTGAATTGATTATTGAAGGAAAATGGAGTGATTACAGGACGAAAGATTCAAGGAATTGCTCAAGAGAGAATCAATGATACTCAATGATGGTTAGTACGGTATACGTAGGTCATGATACTCAATTTATTGATTTCAGAAGGAACATTCTCTCGCAAGAACTACATGAAGACATGATATTGTTTCAAGACATGACATCATTCTCTTGTTGCAATAGTTGTGATAGACTCGTTGTGTTCTCGTTATTTCGCCCTTCCTTTACCAATATTTGTAAATATTTCTTGTGTCCCATTCACCAAATGTAACTATTTGTTCCCATGATCAATCGAGTGTCCATCTAACTCGATTCCTCCCTTCAAACGGTTCTCATTCATCATCCAAACGGCTCCAATTCATTCAACTGTGTACAATCAACTCTTCCCGCCTGGAACAATATTAGTTTAAATCGCCCTGTCTTCGCTTAAATGATTAATTATTCGGTCGATAAAAGTTTTAAATCGGGAAGTATTTTACCATCTTTATGAAAACATTCACGTGGTCTTGATAAAACCTAATGATGTATATCTCAGACGGCGCATGTAGAACAAAGGGATAAATTTAAGATGATATATTGATTTATTATGATTTTAAAATGTTAAACACAAATGTTAAAGTAAACTCCGCATGCATCACATTGCACTGACCTAGTTGACCTAGGCTGGTTACTGTAATACGAATCGTCAAACGTTCAAAATCTTGAACATTTTCAGTTGGCATCATTCGTTGTATTAGTTCATGAATTTACACGAGTTATTTCGATGTTGTTGTTGTTTCATATATTCAATAGATGATTTTTCAGAGTAGTACACTTCCCTTGAGGGACTCAAGCTCGTCAAACTGGTTAGTTCAATGTGAATAATTGTAAATTAGTAAGCGGTGTTTTCAGTCGGCCCTATTCAACTTCCAAAGTCTCATCACAGTCATCCTTCTCCTCATTTGCACTTGTGCCTACATTCGCAACTTCGTTCCCAAGCTAATCGACAGAAACAAGGAGGGGTGAGTATTCCGGTTACTGGTTGGTTGACAATATATGAACAATGATGATCATTCTCTTAAGAGTCCTGAGAACTTTCTGGGGTTTGTCATGAAATAGGCACAACTGAGTGGTTTTTGCTCTAATAAATTGATAGTTCTAGGCTCTAAACCGTAAATCAAGTTATAAAAATGGGAAGTGGCCATATTTCCGACTCTGCGCTCTATACTTTGATCACTCGTTTTAACAGTGTCGATAATGATAACAGTGCAACCATCTCTGATTTAATCTTGTTTTATTCCAGTCTTCTCGGTGTGTTCTGGAAGCTAGCCCGTATCGGGGAGCGTCTCTCTCCTTGGGTGGCCCTATCGTGTATGTGTATGGCAGTGGTTGTACTCTTCTTCTAATCACATAATGGCTTCTCCTCCTCCATCTACACCTCCTCCTCCTCCACCTACTATTCCTTCTTCATCTTCCATTCCTCGACGACTTCCCAACTCCAATCAGAGAGGCGGCCGTGTCAATACAAGTACGTCATTTCAATCAGTTCCAGTTTGATGAATCATGACATACCGAAGGGTCTAGTTCCATACTGTGACAGCAAAGATCATGATGACGAAGAACAATTATTATTACAAATGTATTTCAGATGATTACGAAATCCGCAAACGAGTACCCAACAAACCAAAACTTGCCCCTAACCACTTCTACATTTCTACGTGAGTCTTTTTTTATTCAATTTAGTCATTTTTCAAAAAAATAAATTGGTTGGTCATGACAGTATACTCGAGGAACGGTAAGAAATACACCCACTAAACATAAACAACATTTCAGTAAGCTGAACCCACAACGAGAGGCAGACCGAATTGAGAATTTACTGAGAAACGAGATGAGAGAAGTAAGCGAAAGTAGTTACGATTGTTTATTTTGCATAATCACGTTAAGGTATCTGTACTTTTTGCAAGAGGCGATCTATAATTAAGTAGAAACAATTGATTATTATCACGACTAAATGGTTTTGTAGGTGCATATCCATGGAATGGGAGTGAGTATCGTAAAGGCAATGTCCGTTGTGGCGAGAATCGAACAGAAGATGGGATCATCCATTGGAAAGATGATTAGAACAGGAACAGTGACAGTGAAAGACGATCTCTTTCCATTATCTGATGAGGCTGAACTATCAACGAGAGCTCGTCCTCTATCTGCCATTCACTTCAAACTCACTCGACTTTCCCCTCTCTAGATACGTTGTCGTACTCAATTCAATTCGTTATGACTGTTCAGGTTTTATTTAAAGATTGTTTGGGATGTTATTCAAGGGTTCATTTAAAAGTGATAAATTATTTTTTGCGAATTTTTTAATGCTTAATACTTGGTTATCCTCCGTAACCATATCTCAGTGATATCCGTTTCTCTAACAACTCATAACAGGAATGGGGATAGGTCATGGAAGAAGACTCTTCCTTCTTCTCACTCCCATCAGATCATTCTCTTCTCAAAAGGGAAGGACTAGAATAGCAGTAGTTGGCAGTGGACCATCCGGTACGGTATCAATTGTATACGGTAAACGCGTTTTGCAAATGATATTTGAAGTTTTAGTATTGTAGAAATGGTGGTTGAATATTGATGACAGGTCTCTTCGCTGTCTCATCTCTTCTCCGTCGATTACCCTCTACATCAATCGATGTGATCGAAGCAGCTCCTGTTCCATTTGGACTAGTGAGATACGGTGTCGCCCCTGATCATCAAGATGTACCGTAGATAGAGATATGATTACTGTAAATATATCATCCTCAGGTCAAGAATTGCATTCATTCATTCGAGAAGATGTTCTCCACTCATGAAGATCAACTTTCTCTTTACTGTAATCTAAGAGTCGGGCAAGGCCCTAAAGAGGTAAACAAACTATCATTTATTCCTGCGTTCACTATAAAGAATATAGTTTATTCCATTCCTCTCTATTGATATTATCATTGTAGATTTCCCTTGATGATCTCCGTTCTCGATACTCAGCTATTCTCCTTGCTTATGGTGCAAGTAGAGCAAGGAGGTTGAATATCCCTGGTGCCGATTCGATCAATGGTGAATATCTCACCCCCCCCCTTAGTATTTAATAATGTTAATTTAGTATTGACTGGATCTCAAGTGGTTGGATGGTATTCGGGATTTCCTTCATCTTCCCCTCCTCTTCTCGACCATTCCTCTGCTATTGTGATTGGCAATGGAAACGTATCTCTTGATTGTGCAAGAGTTCTCGCTAGTCCCCAAAGATTGGAACATACGGTATGAGATAAAGTGGTCTGAAGGATTACGAACGATTATGTAATTTAAAGGATATCCCAGATGAGGCACTAGAATTAATCAGGAAGAGTCGAGTAAGAAATATATCGATAGTGGGAAGGAGAGGACCTGGAGATGTCAGTTATTAGTTTGATCATTGAATCATTATAATTACATATACAGGTGTCATTTACTATCAAGGAAATACGGGAGCAATTCAGATTGGAAGGATGGAGTTCAGGAGTGGAAATGGATAAAGAAGATGAAGAGAAATTGAGAAGAGAATTGGAGAAAATGGAAAGACCAAGGAAGAGATTAATGCAGGTTATTAGAAGCTAGAGAATATCATTCTTTTATACAAATATTAATGCTAAGTATAATCACTGTGTTTAGGTTCTCCTCGATAATATTCGCGAACGAGAGGGAGAAAAGAAATGTTCTTTGCTCTTTAGAAGAACTCCCAAGGAGATTAAATGTGATGATAATGGAAGAGTGAAATCAGTTGTTTTCGAGAGACCGGATGGATCAACAGAAGAGGTAAGTATAGCAGATATTTAATTATTGATTTCAATTAATGTTTGAGTATAATTGTAGAGAGAGGGGAATCGATCGCAGTTGATAGATTGTCATTTTTCTAGATTGAGGCTGGCTTAGTGATTGCTTCTCTTGGATATGAAGCTGTTCTTCTAGAAGGATTACCCAAGAACGAGAAGGTAAAAATATCTTAACTGAAAAATAAGAAAAAAATTAAATGGCTTTGATGACCATTTACTTATAAAAACTTAATAATAATCAGGGCGAGCTTCTTATGAAGAATGATAGTGAAGTTAATATGAATGGAATGGGAGGAAGAGTATTTGCAACTGGTTTGTTAATTGATTATCGAAAATAGAAAATATTTGGCCCTTTTGAGGATGGTGCACTGGGAAAGCACGAGGAGTTATAGCTGACTCTCAAGTGAGTGCAACCAGAGTAGCCATTGTGATGGGAGAAGAAGTTAAGGAAGGAGGAAATGATGAAGGTAGGAAAAAAGATATGATAGGAAATGATAGATTGATTGGAGGATTGGATGAAATCGTTCGATCGAAGGGAATCAAAACGACTGGATGGAAAGAATGGATTGAATTAGATGGCAAAGAGAAAATGGAAGGAGAGAAAAAAGGAAAGATTAGAGAGAAAATTACATTGTTTTGATTGTTTTTAGATTATTGATTTGTTGTTGATTTCCAATGGTTGTCACTTTGCTCAACACAGATTCACTACAGATGTACGATTGATTGTATTTACGAGGTTCTTCAAGACATTATTGTTAGAGATAAATATTTTTTCTAAGTCTGATTAAGCGTTGCCCAAATAAGTTTGCAACTTATAATATATCTTTGTTTCATGTGAATTACTGAACGAAAAGACTCATTGATGGGTATAGATGGCATCACTGGAGAGTAAACTTCTCGATGGGAAGAATGCAGGATACTGCAGTAGTTCGGAAGGAGAAGATGATGATGGAGGATTCAAGCAAGTTAATGATGATGATGAACATCAGGCTAGAGTTATGAAGAAGATGGGAGGAGGTAAGAAGATTGGAACGAGTATAAGAGTACGGTAGGAGAGGATTAGATACTAATGGGGATATTTACAGGCCATCAAACTGGAGCGAAAGGAGTCATCGGAGATTTCGAAGAATATCAGAAAATGAAGGCATTTAAAGCTATTGAAGCGAATAAAA
The DNA here is from genome assembly GCA_900490705.1 of Pristionchus arcanus. Lineage (NCBI taxonomy): Eukaryota > Metazoa > Nematoda > Chromadorea > Rhabditida > Neodiplogasteridae > Pristionchus > Pristionchus arcanus. The sequence goes on from LS485814.1 coordinate 251,639, forward strand.
CTAATGTTGGAAGAGCGAAGAAAGGTAAGAGAGAGAGCGCGGAGATCCTTTTGGAACAATTGTATTTCAGGAATGATCTCATCATCAAAAGAAGAAAGAGATAAAGCAGAGAAAGAAGAAGATGATGATGAAGAGACACTCGATATGTTGAGAGAAAGAAGAATGGCAGAAATGAGAAGAGCGACTCAAGGAAGAATTGTCCAATTACCCGGAAAGGTTTGTTGCATCCATTTTAAGATGTAATAGAACAGCAAGATATATCGAGTCATTTATATTGTTAGTGTTAGTGGTACCAGTATGGGATTGGGTTAGCGTGATCAGAGGCGGGAAGGGGAAAGGGGTTAGTGTGTTTCTTTCTTAGTCCATATTCATCTTCAACACTTGTTTCGGGCTCTTCTCGATTTCATTGATTTCGTCCCACGAGTTGATTTGACCGATTTGGCCTTCGACGTCAGAGAAATTGCGTTGCGAGTCATTCGAGATGGAACCTGCAATGAAGAGGGATGAATGAGATAGAGAGAGGGAAGGGGAATCACCATTCTAAGTGCATATCCTCCCTTCATCACAACTTTCGATTTATCCAATTGTGATTTGTCTCTCTTGCTTTCTTGAGAACGAGATGACTTGGAACGGATAACTCTGAAGAGGAAGAAGAGATAAAAGGGGAGAGGAGAGGGGGGAGGGGGTACCGTACCTCTTTCTTTGCTTGGGTTCACTTCTTCCCTTCGAGGCGCTCTTGCGAGACGATCTGAATACGGTAGATTGAAGAGGGGAATCATCTCGATGATACAGTACCTCATTGCGGGAGGAGCAGACTTCTTTTTCGTGTCAACTGCCTTGCGACCGACCGAACGGACACTGAATGGAAGGAGTGAAGGAGGGGAGGGAGGGGAGGGAGGGAGGATGGGGGGGGGGAGTTCCTCTTCCTCCGATTGGTCCTCGTAGTAGAACGAGCGGTCGAACGAGATTGAGAAGTGGATCGAGCTGAGAATAAAAGAGAGAATGGAGGGAGTGAGAGAAGGGGGAGGGAAGGGGAATCTCACCAATGGTAGTCTTCCCCTTGCTCTTTCCATTCTCGACAGGAGGTCGAACACTCATTCTACGACGAATCATTGTCGATTTGGAGAGAGATGGAGAGGCATTTCTCGATGATCTCGTTGATCGACGACCACTCTTGACAGATGAACGACGAACGCTCAAAAGGATATGATGAGGGAAGGAGAGGGGGGGGGGTATACCTCTTTCTACGAGTAGTCCTTCTTGATGTCGTACGACTTCTCGATTGAGAACGAGTAGTCGATTTAGATGGAGATGGACGAGATCGAGCTGGAAAGGGAAGGATACAGTAGAGGGGGAGGGGGAGGGGGATCACTCACCGAGGGAAGTCTTCCTCTTGGCACGAGTACTTGAAGTATTCCTCTTGGCACGAGTACTTGAACGAGATGGAGAGACAGATTTCATCGTTGATTTCTTGGATGCTGCTCTCGAACGAGATGGAGCTGTAATTGATACGGTAGAATGATGAGGAGGAGAGGGGATACTCATCTACCTCTAGAAGTCTTGACACCGGCCATAGAGAGAATGAAGGAGAGAGAGAGATGAGAGTGGACTAGGAGAGAGAAAGAGAAGAAAAGGTTAGAAGGAAGAAGGAGAGGGTCTTTTATACCCTTTAGAATGAGGAGAACAATGAAATTGAATACATATTCTAAAGGTAAATTAAATTATCGATCATTCAGAGGAGAAATGGGAAATGATGGGGGTGGGAATGAAGGAAATCTGGAAATATGGTGAATCGGAATTGAAAAGGGACAAATATTTATCGGCTTGATAATTGATTGAGCATGTTGTCAATTACAGATGGAACTTCTATCTACAATGGAGGATACAAATGGATTGTTAGTGGTGCTGTTGTACGAAGAGGTCAGTGCCAACCCCCCCCTCCCCTTCCACCTCCTTCCCCTCACTCTTTCTTATCCTTCAGGGTAACGATCGCACTACATGGGCAACTCATCTCACACGACTTCTCGCTTCATCATTCCCTGATATTCGAGTGTGTAGAATAGAAGCATCTCTTGCTGGAATGTCCCATCGATTCGTTAGTTTCACTTTCTTTTCTTCTACTTGTAATGGAATAAGAAAGGTGTTTTAGGTGTCAGAGGGAGTTCCTGCCCTTCAAGTTTATCATAGAGGAGAACTCGTTGCTAATCTCGTTCAATTACATTCTCATATCGGAGAGGTAAGGAATACGGTAGAGTGAATTGAATTGAATCTTCCATTCAGGATGCAACAATCGACCATCTCATGAATCTTCTTCGTAAGAATAATATTAATCTAAGGAAGAATCGTATGTTATATGAGGGAGAAAGTGAGAGTGACGATGAATGATCAACCCATTCTCCCTTTTCCATTAAACTGCTTGTGATCATTATGAATTATAACTTTTCATACAAGCTTTATTTTTTCAATCATTGTCGCATACTTTCAAACTGATCTCACGTTTCATTTCCTAGTCTATCGAATTCGCTTGTAAACTTATGTACTCGATAAATTAACTAATAACTGTTCATAATTGGTGGAATATCGCAAGAAAAGAGTTGCGTTCTCTTCCGTTATCTTCACATAATATCCTCTAGTCTCCATACCATCATAATCACAGTCAGAATGGAAGAGGACGATCCAATAAATCGTCCTCTCGCAGTAATTCTCGTTGCACAAAGAGAAGGTCAATCAGAAGAGACATTATATATGTATCCATTCACATATTGTGATCCTCCTACTCCTATTCCATCGACTCCTCCTATCAATAGAGGATTCCCTTCTGTTCCTTCTACTGGAAGTTCAATTGGAAGTATGGGAAGTGCATTGAGTGGATTAAGATTAGGAGGAACAAGTCTATTTGGTGGTCTATTCGGAGGAGTTAGTGGAGGAACACAACCATCTAGTGGATTCCTCAAGTGAGAGATGAAAGGGTCAATATACGGTAATCATCAATCGATTCAAGTCGTAAAGAGCCGAAAGAACAACCTCGACCGACAATTCATTATCCTCGAGTGATGTATCATGCACAGGCTACTACCATGCAGACTACATTTGGGTGAGTAAGGAGGAGGAGGAGGGGAGGGGGATTGGATTACATGGAAATGGATTAGTTGAGCTTGAAGATGTCAAGATCGAAGATAATAATATAGATAATTAAAGTATTTCAACATCGATGCTTGCTTCGATTCTTTGTGTGAAGAAAGCGTGTCTCGATCACGTACTCGAATTGAAGATAGACAATATTCGATTCGCTGGATATGCTAAAGAGGTTATACATTATAATATGGGGTGGTAAAATAAGGGAATCTAGGTAACTGCTTACAAGAAGAAAGAAGAGAATGATACGGTAATGATTATGGATGAGGATGATGAAGAAGATGGAGATGAAGAGGATGAAGGATTGGAAATTATGAGAAGGAAACGAAAAGATGATGAGAAGAATGAAGTAAAAGATGAAGATGATGAAGATGTTGACGATGAAACAACTGAAGAAATTGAAGATGGAAAAGTGAAAATGAAAGATGATGATGATAAGAGTGAAATTGAAGAAGAGAAGAAAGAAGGAAAGAAGAATGAAGAAATAGCTAAGATCTCGATGTTTGGAATCAATTTTATTCTTCCTCCCAACACGGAACAACAAGTCATCTGCTCATTCCAGGTAATTCTTTATTACAGATTAGATCTTTTATGACTGACTGGACTGAACTACAGTCTTGAACTATCTCTCTTCTAAGCTCCTACTAGACTCCTAGACTGGAAGTCTCTCTTCTTAATGTCAATAATTTTCGATTATTACAGAGATTGGCAAAGAAATTGTCGATTGCGATTAATGAGATGCAGAAACAGAATAACTATCTGGAGGATGAGGTGTGAGAGAGAGAGAGAAGGGGGGGGGGGAGGAAGGAGGG
>LS485814.1:255734-365383 GCA_900490705.1 Pristionchus arcanus
GAGAAAAGTCTTCTCTGTCAAACACTCACTAAGGTTTTCGATGATGTGATTGAGACAGGAGTGGTCCAAGTGAGTCCCCTTCCCTTCCCCCCATCTATCCCTTCTCTCCCTCTCAGGTATTCATCGATCGTCTAATCGATGTTTCCTTCTGTGTTGAATCTCGTGCTCTTCGATTTGCTTCCCTTCCTCCTCGTTCACGAGCTGATCTAGATAGATTAGTTAGCCATCTAAGACCATATCATGGACTTATATTACTCAAGGTAATGGAAGAGTATAGGGAAGGGGAGAGATCAAAGATCAATTGATAGGATGTCTGGCCGAATCCCGATCCAAATCCTTCTGTTGCACTACTTCTCAAGCATTGCACTCCAGAGAAGAGTATAATCGATATAAGTGCAGCAACGGGAATTCCCATTCTACAGGTTACGAATTTTTCAATATCGCGTCGTGAAAAAAGAATAATTGGAGCTATTCGCAATAGGATTAAATTTGAAGAAAAAGTAGTTATGCCCTTGATTTGACTCTCTAGGTTCTTCTCATTGTCCGTCATCTTCTTCTTTGGGCAAGAGTTATTATCATATATCCTCTCTCCAATAATAATGTATACACCTCATCCACATTCACCAAGTAAGTATTCCTCTATCTACTTTTATGGCAACGTTTAAGAAATACCGTAGGCCGAAAATGTCCCGGAACAAAGTTCGGTTTTTCTCAATGTGTCTATTAAGAGCTCCTTTGGTGGATCCAACTTTCATGTCAACTGAATGGAGTGAAGATCAGATTGCAAATGCTCTTGCTTTCTTTAATCCCTATGCAACTCTCTCCAAATTCGTCGATCCAACCGAAGTTTTAGTTGAACAGCAGGTTGAATGAAAGAAAGGAAGGAGGGGAATGAATTGAATATTATAGGTTAGAGGTCGATTAATGACTCATCTATTGAGACATCAACTGGTCATGCAAGTGAGTATATTTCACAAATTGATCTTTGATCTTTACACTTATTCAGCTCCATCGATACTACTACATGATGGAACCAAGTTCTCGATATCCAATTGGAGTGCCTAAGAAACCATTACCTGATTCATTGATGAGGATGGTAAGAATACTTGTATTCATTCTTTAGATGAATAATTCTTGTATAGATCAAGGGATCGAAACTCATTCACTTCCAATTCGAAGGTTTCGTAGCTGATATTACTGCATTGGAATTGGAAAAGAGCAGCTATGGAAAAGTTGCAGTGAGTGATTAGAATAGAAATGTGAATGAAGAGATGAATTATAGAAGAAATTATCTCTCTTTCTTATTCTCGCTCCTCTTCTTAATGGGCAACATCACATTGAAGATATGATGTACAGATTGAATGCAACGAGGAAAACTATTTTGACTGGTGAGAGGATTGACCATTTGATCATTGATCTTTAATCATATCTTTATTCAGTGATCGACGTTTATTCTCTCATCATCGCAGATTTCCTCCGACCAGATGAAATTTCCGCCCTTTCCATCTATTAGTCATATTGACTATTAATTAGGATTTGTTATTTGTTTGATATTTCTTTCAAATTCCTCCTATTTTGAATAGAAACGTTTCTATGAAACACTTTATCATGTTATATAGTCTTATAAGGACGATTGTTGACCTTTTTTTATCTTTCATTCACCCATAAACTAACCATTTCTAGTCACTACATTTCTCATTCGACAACGGGTCGATTTGATAGGTACTCTCATTCAATCTGCTCGGTACCACTTTTATATGCATTCCCGGCTGAACATTCCCCACGGTTCAATCCATCTTGATAAACAATAATATCGTGTTCGGATACGAGTTGTAAAGCACAGTAGTCGAAATGGTCTACAATATACCTGCCATCTGAGCTTGGTGATCTAGCTAATAACCTGTTCAGATGGAAAAGTACGAGTCTTACGTGAGGGACCGATTATTACCAGATAAATTGAAAGCTCAGGATGCAGTGAATGAGGTACGTGAGAGAATTGTCCATCCATTAATGATGTCTCATTATCAGTTGGTATCGGAAATGCAAGATTATCAATCTCTTCTCGTTACTCTCGATACGATAGTAGGCAATGAATTGAAAGAGATGGAAACTCGAGTGAATATGGGGAACAATATGTTTATGCAAGCTAATGTGTAAGTGATGTGAATAGATTGTAAGTGATGATGTAATGGATGTTCCAGGGAAGACACGTCAAAAGTGATAGTGAAGATGGTCGATGGATTATTCGTTTCTCTTCCCATTGAAAGAGCACGATTATTCATTCCCAAACGAGTAAGATTGGGAAGATATTAATACCATTCAATGATCCCTTTCCAGATTGAGATTCTTCAATCTCGAATAAGTCTTTTGGAGGTTAAAATGTGTGAGATTCAAGCGACGATCGATACGATGCTCGCTTCCATTAATGAATTTCAATCTATCAAACAATGATCTCATCCACAATTATACTTTCACATTGATAAACTTGATTCGATATCAAATCTCTACTCTAAGCACAATCTGTCATTACGGTAAACAAATATCCATACGCGAGCTAGAGAGCTCGTTTAGAAAACGATCTTTCGAATATTTATACGGTTCACTCCGAATTTTTCCAAAGATTCTCACTCGATACGAACGATACGACGAATAAATCTTGAAATCAAATCCAGAATTTTTAACGGATCACCTTACTGTTAGATGTTTTTAAAGGGAATCAAAGTTCATCCCTAGAAACATTATTGTAAAACTGAATAAGAGTTAAGTAAATAATGAATGGCAGATGACGAAGACTGAACCAAAATTGAAGGCCGTTATTGTGAAGGGATTAATGAATAACCATAGACTAAAGAAAGGAGGTAAGTAATGAATGAATGATGAAAGAACGATTGAGATGATTCAGGAAATCCCGTTAATCTTTCTCCCAAAACACTCGCTCTTATCACTGCTCTCGCTGAGAAATTGATGAAGTGAGTAATTAGTTGAAGAATGATTAGAATGATTGATCTTTGATCTTTGAGGGAATCAATTCGTCGTTCGATTGCTCTATGTCGTCAGAATGGAGATACGAAGGTTTCTCTCGAACATATTCAACGAGTTCTTCCTCAGATTATGCTTGATTTCTCTGTGTAGAATCAATCTCTTTCACTTTTCTCTGTATATAAGAAAGACGGAATAAAGACTAAAGGCTATAGTAGTAAATGGATGAGTACAATGAAATGGGGTGTAATCAGGATGTGAACCGGTCAAATCCACCAGATAAGGGGATAGAAGTATCAAGTTGAGAAAGAGAAAGTTGTTACGCAACCGTACCAGTTGTCCGTCCGCCCTTATCTTTTCACTATAAAACCCCCTTCATCCTTTCTCTCATCATCTTCCATCATGAAGTTCCATACAGCGACTCTAGTCGCTTCCTCTTGTTCTGCCATCACTCTCATCATCTCTCTTATGGTCATGGCCCATATCTACGTATCCGTCCAAGACTTCTGGAATGAATTGGACACTGAGATCATCGATTTCAGAGTGAGAATACCGTACTCGATATGCCTATTCACTCTACCGTAGCTTTTCTCGTACTGTAGATGCGAAATGTGCTAGGATGCATTTGCCTCCAACTCTACCGTACTCATCAGCTACAGTACTCCTTGTAGGCAACGACGGACGATATGTGGCGTGATCTGGTTGCTCTCTCTCCTCGTAATAAGAGAGATGCATATAGTGGTGGATCATCGTATGGATCTGGTCCCGCTGGACCATCTGCTGGAGTTAATTCTCCTGAAGCACCGGCCCACATGGAATCAGCTCCTCCTGGCACCGCTCTGGCCTCTGCATGCAATTGTAACGCTGGCAATAAATGTCCCAAGGGACCCGTAGGGCCCCGAGGGTCGCCCGGATCGCCAGGACCCAACGGGGTCGCAGGACTCGTGAGTTACCCCTTTCATATCATGCTGATATATCCAATATATAAATAATCATTCACAGGATGGTAACGATGGAATCGACGCTGACGATCTCAACATGGATAATATGCCGATGGACAGATGTTTCTATTGCCCTCCTGGTCTCCGTGGGCCTCCTGGAACTAGTAAGCAAGGGCCGCATTGTTGTGCTGAGCCTCATAGAAACATGTCCTCACTTTAACTAAAAAACATTGTAAAAATATGGCAAAACAAAAATCACAGGAGCGGCACTGAACCAGCGACCTCTTAACAAGTAGTCAGCTTCTTACCGACTGAGCTATTTGAAACGTTTGGAAAGATGTTAAAACTCTAGCCTCATATCGCGCGATCAGTAACGAACTCCTCTCAAGAAGCAAGAAATAACTATCCCCCTTTTCAGCCTTTGAAAGAGAATCATCATGAGTATCATTAACATAAGAGTATCATCCAGATGTTAGAGAGTCAAAATAAGAATATCATCAGACAATAGGTGTCGAACCGATAACCTCACGTTCATTAAAAAGCTCCCTTACCGACTGAGCTAATCGTGACATAGATACGGAAAAAGAACGAGAAGCAATAATTGTATCATTCAGACGGCCGGGTCGGGCTTCGAGGCATGTCAGGTAAAAATATCTCGTTCTTTATCTTCATAATCTCTTCAAAACGCTCTGTTCTTCTTATTGGAATTTTAGAATAAATTAGAACCCTAATGTCAGGCCCAGACGGAGCGAAAGGAAGTGATGGAAGGGACGGACAGCCTGGCATGGTTCGATTTGATTGATTCATTCGTATATAGTTGATATGATCTTCTTACTCTTTTCTCCCTTTTCAGCCTGGTGGAATAGGAGCACCGGGAGCAATCGGAAGAGAAGGATACCCTGGACCTCCCGGTAAGATTCCCATTTGTTTTTACTCTATCGGACCGAGTCAGTTATCAATATCGACGATCATAATTTCCAGGCGAGAAGGGTAGTGACGGCCGCAAGCCTATAGGCCGCCCAGGCCCAAAGGGTCAGCATGGACCTGCAGGTATGATGAATAGTAGTGAATATTTCTGATATTTATCATCCCTTTTAGGTCCTCCCGGTGCAACTGGCGAGCCCGGAAAGGAAGCACCCCAAGGAGACGCCGGCGAGGAGGGAAGTGCAGGACCAGCGGGAGATCAAGGAGAGGTCAGTCAGAATTAAAGAGAGACATGGAAAGAGAGACATAATGATACTTAAAGGAGGAGTATCACGAACTTTTGAAATACAAATATAGCGAATCTTACAACGATATGCCGATCCTTGCATGATTATGGGAGTAGATCAGATATTTTAGTTGGGAAAAACCCGCACGAACAATCAAAAATTTCATATCCAATCAATAGTGGGCGAGATAACGAAATCCATTCTTTGAACACTTCCTTCATTCTCATTGGCGCTGCTTAAAAAATGGATGTACAACGTCCGAACTTCGGTATTAAAATATCGTTGTAAATTCAATTCGGATCAAGTTCTCTACAACATCAACTTATTTTTCATGTTACTCCTCCTTTAAAGGCTGGACCAACCGGAGGACCGGGACACGAGGGACACGATGGTCGACCTGGTCTTGATGGAGGATACTGCCATTGTCCAGAGAGAAGAGCTGGAGGAGGAGGAGGAAATGTTGGAGGAGGAAAGGGATCATATCTTGGTGCATCATAAGAACGACTATACATTCCATTCTATTGATAAACCATTCATCATTCTTCCCATCTTTCAACATTCAATTGTACACTTTCTTTGACTCTTCCCATTGAAGGGTGAAAATAGTTGAGTGGATCGAAAGAAGAAGAAGAAGTGTTTACTCTGAAAGAGAACGGTTTCTCTCCCCCTTAGGATAAGAGAAAGAGATGCGGTCACTCGTTCTCTTCCTCTGTTTGGACTCCCCTCCCTCTCCCTCTCCCCCATCCAACCATCCCTCCTTCTCAATCCTAATCGACCCTCTAGATGACTACTTCCCTTCCATCTCCACTTCTTATCTCTGATTCATCATTAATATCCACATGTTCCTCTCTAATATCTCAATCTGAATACGATGAGGCCCTTCGACGACAGAAATCTATTGATGAGGTATTCCCTCTCCCCTCCTCCTCCTCTCTTCATCCCATCTTTCCTTCTAGACTTCATCGTTCCTTCTTCCCTTCTGTGCTTCAATTGGTCTTCTAACATCACTTCTTTCTCTTATCATTCTTTCTCTTTCTATCTATGCCATCTACAAGAATCGTCTTCCAAGTAGAAAGTACACGTAAGTGTCTCCCATCTCATTCAAATCAATCCTTCTTTCTCTCAGAGTGATAACCTCTCGTACATTGGGAGATGGTTTCTCATCTCTTCTTATTTCTATTTCATCTCTTCTATCTTCATCATCATCAGCATCATTCACTCTTCTTGCTCTATTCATATTCATTTCAACATTTGGATTTGTTCAACTCTCTCTTTCTCATCTCTTGGTCATTCTGCTGAGACAGGTATTCATTCACTTCATCCTTCACTTCTCATTCTTCTTCATCTCTTCAGATATCTCTCATTCGTCCTCATGGATTCTCCTCTCTCTTTTCTCATCGTAAACTTCTTCTCTCTCTTCTTCTAATATGGATCGTCTCTCTTTTGTATACAGCAGCATTCGCTCCTCTCACAACAGTAATCATCACTCCTTCCAAGGGACCAGAAGGTATGCAATAAGTGGTCGAACAACCTTTATTTTACACGTTAGAACGAATTCAAATGATGAATGAAGAATAACTTGAAGCGAATCTTTTTAATACTTAAAGAGGGAGTCCCAAGAACAGCGCGGGCGACTATGCAAAGTGAGGAATGAGGGGTCCTAATTTCGCTCACACGACCCACTAGCTCACATCGAGAACTCAGTTAGCCAGATGTTCGTGGGACTCCTCCTTTAATGTAGATTGTTTGAATTTACTACACTTTTTCAATCCTAATTCTTCCCCTCTTCAATTTTTCTCTCTCTTCAGTATGCACTTTCTCTCGTTGTCAACTTCCTCTTCTAATTGTATGCATTGTTCTTATCTCTCTTCTAATTCTCATTCTTCTTTCCTTTTATATATTCGTACTCTGCAAACTTCGTCGAAACGTCCAATCATTCAGGTAGGTCATTCCCCCCTTTCTCTCTCCATTCTTTCTATTCAATATTCTCATCAGATTCTATGGTGATGCAGCACTGGCAAAGAAGCAAATGTATCGATTTCTTTCGTATGGAGTTCATATTCTAGTCTACTCAGCAATCTCAGCCCTTCAATTGACAGGAGTGAGAAATTGGTAAATACTTTATAATGAATTAATTCATTCAGGTCATAATAATTCTACAAAACGCATCTCTCTTCGATCGACTTCTTAATGATGAAAAGAGTTGTGAAGTTATCGAGGTAGAATCTCCTTCTCTCGATCAATCAAATCCCTCTCTCTCTTACAGTATCTTGGAGTACAAATCAGAGTGGAAGTAATCGCAGGAGCAGCAATTCTCCTTTGGCTCGTTAGAATTCTCTCTGATTTCGTCATTCTTTCCATTCGTGATTATCGTAAACTTCTTCCATGGATTGCAAAGAGAGATGAAGAACAAAGGGAGAGATTGACTGAGAGTAGAGTAAGTAAAGAAGGAATAATGAAAGATGATCTCATTCTTTCTATAGACGACATCTCGATCTGCGACTCCACAGAGGAATAGTTTCAATTGTCCCGTTTTCACTCTCGATAAGGAAATTCATAGAAGAGATCTACGCAATTAAATATTCTTTCTTCTTCCTTCTCAATCGATACGGATAAAAATGTCTTTCACGCTTATTTACTCTATTTTATCTTTCTGTGACGAATTGTTAAGATAAATTTCGAATCTTCACGTATTCGCCAATTGGCTCAGATCGATTTGCATCAAACATTCCTCATTCCTCCCTCTTCACTACTCTTCCTTTTCCTCATTCGATCTAATCTCTCTCATCTCGATTGGTTCTCTCTTTCAATGGACTGCACAGTGTGCAATCTTCCCTTCATCTGGGAGGATGGAGTACAGGTATCATTCCCTTCTCCCGTACCCCCCTACAGTATCCATCTACCGTACTCTCAGTTTATTCCCTGTCTGCACATTATCTGTCTCAAATGCTACGAAGCAATGTGCAAGTTCACGAAGGTGACCTATCAGACTACAGTACTCATTCAATCTCTCTCCCTTCTTCAGACTTGTCCATTCCCATATTGTTTCTCGCCACTTCGTCTCAATCCCGATATGCGACTCAACAAGTACTCCCCCTCCCCTCTCCTTCCCTTCCCTCTCATCTTCTTCTCTTCAGATGTGAATCTCCATCATGTCGTCGTAGAATGGCACCCGTTGGAGAATTGATTGGATTGGATTGTGATCATTCTCTTTGTGGAGAATGTCACGGAGAGCTATTCAGAGGGTACTCCTTTCCCCCTTCCCCCTTCCCTCTCCTTCCCTCCTCATTCCTTCCCTTCAGTCGTCGTGCTGCCTTCTGTCCCGAATGTGACAATCCCGTTGCTGCCGATGGAGAAGAATCATGCGATGTTTGCTCTAAATTTGGTCCCGCAGAGAAGATGACCATTGCTGCCTGTTGTGGAGTACGGTAGTCCATCCAATGGATATCGATTGATTGATTCTCTTTCAGTCTAAGATCTGCAATATCTGTGCTGATAGAGGAAAGAAGGAAAGAGCTAAAGAAGCAAAGAAAGATGATGAGAAAGAAGTGAAATGTCCTGAAGGAAAGTGTCCAACTCCTAAGAAGAAAAAGAAGAAAGGGAAAGAAGGGGTAAGGAGAAGGGACCCTCTCTCTATATCATTCTCTCTCAATAGGAAGGAGTAACAGGAGGAAGTCGATGTTCGTGTGGTCTCATGTGTGAGAATGAACCACTTCCTAATTTCCCATCTGAGAATGAATGTGAACACGAAGTTTGTGTGGAATGTCTGGGAAAGACACTGGAATCGAATGAGAGAAGTAGTGAGTCCTCCCCCCTCTCATCTGATCTATCCTCCATCATTCAGAACTCGTCCCCTGTTGTCCCAATGAGATGTGTAGACAACCGTATCGATCAGAATCCGTTCTCGCTCTAAGAGTTTTATTCCCAGAGAGAAAAGGGTGAGGAGAGAGGAATACGGTAGATGACTAATCGATATTCACAGATACTTTGACATGTTCGAAGTAGGATATCACTTCGGATTCGAGAAACTGAAGGACGAGAAGATTATGGAGGTTGAATACTCTGATGATTTCGATTCTCTCAAGAGAATGTTCACTATCAAGGTAAGGAAAGGAAGAGGAAAAATCAAAGATCAATCCTGCTTAGGCCTGTGTGACTGAAGATGAAGAAGGAGCGATCTCAATCGAATTCGATAGGAAAGGAACATTCGGAGATCTATTGAGAGAAGCAAGGAAAGCTCTCAAGATTGGAGTGACTGACAAAGTATATGGATACTATCTACGAATCGATGGAGAGGACAAAGTTATCGTAATCTCCCAGGAGATGATTCAGCAGGTGAGTACGGTAGGAAGATATCGACGAATGACTTTATTGTATCTACAGGATTTGGCAACGGCAGGAGTTCTGAGAGCAACGATGGTTATGGTGGATATGAGTGGTGAGATCAAAGATCATCCCTCCCCTCTTATTCTTCTCTCCATCAGGAATTGTATCTGCCAATCGCCACGTTGCTCCAATTGAGAAGAAGAAGAAATAACAAGTAGATCTAGTATGCAATACACTTCTCAACTCGATAAGAGATAAAAAGTTTTCTCTGATTTGTATCCAACAAGTTTCTTCAATTGAAAACTTTATTAGTACAATCTTAGCTTATTACACATGAATGGTACAGTCTCTCTTTGTCTCTCTCTTCTACAATGGTTCCTCTACTGCTCCTCTTTGTAATCTCTGAGTTAATCTCGCCCGTTGCAGTTTATACAATACATTATTGGTATCTCCCGTTGATCGAGTGAATCCATCGCCACCATGAGATAGAGAGTAATTACTTGTATCCACCATCGATCGAGCTGAAAGGGGTGAATGGAATCAATCAATGGATTGAATTAGGGTTGGCTAAACGGTAGCGGTATAACGGCCCCGCTACGGCGAGGGAGAGGATAGCGGCCCGTTATTACCCGCTACGATTTCATAAGCTGCTGCGTGGCGATCGCTATATCTTTGGAGGGGGTATTCTAGGCGCGCCGGGTTAGAGAGAGCGGAGGGAGGGGGAGAGGAGGTGGCGGAGTTATGCACGGACGTAGCGGGTAATAACGGGTAATAACGGGCCGCTACCCTCTCCCTCCCTCGTAGCGGGCCGCTACGTGACCTATCCGTCGTAGCGGGCCGTTTAGCCCGAATTGCCAACACTAGATTGAATGACTAACCAGCTTCAAGTAATAGATCATCATCATCTTTCTTTGAAGGGGCATTACTACATGCTTCTTGCATTGCATTCAATTCTTGGAATGCACCGAAGAGAGTCGTCACTCGATGGATTATCATTCCTCCAATGGATGGATCAGTCTCTCTCTCCCTTCCTCCCCCTCTCTCTCCCTCTCACTCACCAACAGTCTGCACAATAAGAATAGTAGATAGGAACACAATGATTCCCATTCCAAGTGGATCAACCTGAGAATGATTCCCTTCTCTCTCCCATCTCCTTCTCTCCTTTCACTTACCTCGAGTGGTTCATCCGTCTCTTCATATTTTCCAGTCATTGGATTCATCTTTACATGAGTCAATCCACCTACAGTGTCTCATTGACTATCGATCTATCAATCGTAAACTAACCAGTTAGAGTCCATTGGAACGATAGAATTTCCTTATTTCTCTGAATCAGGAAAATGGCCAGAACGAGTAATCCATTGAGAAGAATGATGGCGAATGCAATATTGTTCCTGAGTGGAACAAGTCAATCGATATTCCTCATCTACCGAATACCTGAGAGAAGCCAATCCCTCAGCGATATCTGCTTGTTCATGTGCACTCGACTCTTGAGGCTATAATCGATTAATCAAACAGACCTGTCGTAATAATCTGTCGTATACCTTGAGATAAGTATCGATTAATTGGTCCCAGAATCGTTCCTCGCTTGCCTTCAGTCGACCTCGTTCGCACACCTTGAATGTGATAGGATTACGGTAGATGAGAGAGATTACAGTTTACCTGTAGATACTCAGCATCCATCCATTGTAGTCTATTCACTCCTCGTTGAGTCATTGAATCCTTCGATGATTCCTGTCGACGAGCAGAGGTTATCTGAAGAGAGAAGTGGAGCAATTTGAGATAGAGTCTTCTTCCCACCTCCTTCACTTCATTCTCCTTTGCATGCAATGATTCATCAAAGGTCGAGAGACTTCTCAATCTATCGAATGCATTCACTTCTTCTTTCTTCTTTTCCTATAATCAATCGACTACCGTATCCCTTCCCTTCATCTACCGTACCTTATTCATCTCATTCATTTTTCTATCCATCATTTCCAATCTTCTCTCTAATGCTTCCACATGAGGATCACTCTCACATTGCAAAGAAGGAAGAATAATCTTTCCAATCGATGAATTTGCCATTCGTCGTATCCATCTCTCTGATGCTGATGCCTCTGGAGCCTGGCCAAGGGAAGAGATCAAAGATCAACTTGAAGAGGGAAGGGAATACCTTTCCCATTGCCTTGGCTACAGCTTCTCTCGTTCCCCAATTGATAACATTGAGATTGATAAGTGAATAGAGAGAAAGGAATACATAAGTAGATGGAATAAGAAGGAAGAATACAGTTCCATGTACTATATTCGAGCATTCTTGAGGATGGAGAAGAGCTGCACCAGCAAAGATTCCAACCATTGTTACGATGAAGAGAGATGTTGGAGCGAGCACACCTGCGATACGGTAAGATGGAAAGGGGGGGGGGTGGTAGGGAGGGAGGGGAGACTCACTTTCCATGATTATCTGACTCGTTGTTGCCACTAAGACTGCTAGCATCACAAAAGCATAGACGATCGAGAGAATCTGAACACGAATATCGATTTTATAAAGAGAAATAGCAAAAGGAATGAGTCGAACCTTGGCAAAGAATAATTGTACAGATGATTCCATGATGAAGCAAGTAGAAATATAAAGGAGAATGGGAATGGCATTATACATCATCATTGAAGTTGAATCGACACCAAAGGCAGCAACCTAGAGGGGAGGAAGGATAGATGAAGGAGAAAGATCAAAGATCAATGTCTCACCTGGGCGAATACCAACATGGAGAAGATAATTCCAGGACCGAGCATAGAGAAACCAATGACGATGAATTGATAGAGAATATAGAGGAATGACATCGAATTGTTATTGGCAAGAGCTCGCTAAAGAGTCCTTTTATCCCTTGATCTCTTCTTTCTCTTCACTCACCTTATAATCAGCCAATAGATCAACAGTATTGGCTACTGAAGAAGGAGTCCATCGCCTTCTTTGATTGAAAAATTCCTCAAATCCTTCTGGAGCGTACGTTTCTGCATCAGAAGCAGCGACGTATTCGATACGGTATCCCTGAGGATACGGTAGAATGGAATACTATTGAATGGATACAGTACCTGTTTGAGCATGAGAGTAGACAACCATCGATCTTCTCCTTGATCATATTGAACGAAATGACGAGGTTCTTGAGCGGTCTTAGTGTACTTGTGCATAATATTATCATCCATTAGGGCGGATGCTCTGAAGGGACGAAATCAGAGGGGAGAAGGGAGAAAATGATCTCACCTGAATAGGGAGAAGCACCCGGGAGCACATAGTACACATCCCAATACGTGTTCAGCTGCCTTCTGGAACCAATGGGCTATCGCATACTCGAACTTCTGATACCACACCATTACACCTGGAATGAAGGCCCTTCCCCTCTATCCTCTTCCCCCTTCCACTCTACCATTTCCAATGGGATGAATTCTACCACAAGCACATCCAATATCACTCTTCATCTGCATTAAATGGAGAAGACGAAGAACAGCTTCCGGTTCGAATCTATAAATGATAATCGATTGCCACCGTAACCCGAATCTTCTTCGTGAGACTCACTTCGAATCTCCGTCGATAGCGAGAATATACGTGTTATCAGCAGCTAATTGTCTGTCTTCGATTGACATGTGAGAGTCCATAATTCGATGACCAAGGAGATAATACATATACATTACCTGAGGGATAAAAATAATGGAAGTTAATTCAATGGTAAAATTAGCCTTACTTGACTCCATCTCTTCTTATGTCTAATCAATTTCTTATCCTTCAAATGGACGAACATAAGAGTTCCCGCAGGAAGACGAACGACCAATCGACCACCATATGATGTATTCACCTATAGACGAGTACAGGATCAATGAATAATTGATCTTTGATCTCACCAGCATTCTCGTTGGTGCTCCTCCTTCTTCTTCATTCTCACTCATCGATGACAATTCCTTTCTGAGATAGAGTTCAACTTTGAGAAAGACCAGAGAATAGTGAACTGACTCAGTCATTTCATTGATGAGATCGAAGAAAAGACGGAAGAATTGATTGGGAGTTCTTCCACATTCACTCTGGTCTTCCCATGCATCGTCAAAGAAGATGTGTACTGTAATAGACAAGAGAGAGAGAGAGAGAGGGATAGGAGTAAATCACTGACCTTCTAGTCTGAATTGAATATCTCCTTTTCTCTTCTTATTCTCACAGACTGCTCGTTCCTCATCCAATCTGAATAGTCTCTCTCCCCTTCCCTTCCTCTCCCTTATCTTCCTTACTTGAGTAATGACTTGAACATCTGAGTCATTTCAGTCCTAGTCTCGTGCCACATCGTAGCACACACATACAGAGTACTTACTCTGAATGAGAATTGATGAAGGAAGGGGGGGGGAGGGGAGATCTCACTTGTCCAATTCATCACTTCGAATTCTGAGTGGATCATTCACATTCACTTCCATCCATGGATCATCCTCATCGTCCAGAGATGAATCCTATAAAGATCAAAGATCAGACAGAAGAGAGGGAAAATGCGGACATTCTTGGCCAGAGAATGTTCGAAGACAACGAGAGATTGATCGATAGCCAATCCATTGGAGATTGCAGGCATTGATTCGATCCTGAGAGAGAAGGGGAATATGGGAAGAGATGGGAAGGGACTCACACTTCATCACTCTTATCGAAATCAGGAGGAGAAACGAGGGAATAGGAACGATAGATTGAGACAATCAACCAGAGAAGAGCAATGTATACATCAGAGAAGAGATGAGAAGAGGGATGCCATGCTACACAACTGAAAGAGGAAAGGGATGAAAGGGAAGGAAATGGAAGACTTACCGATAAGTGATTCCAATCTTGGCAAGAGTCTTTCCCAATTTACAAAGAGTGAATACATTGCACATGAGATGAGAAGCAAGAAGAGAAAGAGGAATGGAAATAGTGAGAGGATGAAGAAGAGATGGAAGATGAAGAGACATTGCAGCAAGAAGACGAGTACATACACGAAGAGAATAATTGAGAAGGATAACTCCCAATCCAAGAAGGAGAATACGACTGAATGGAAGGGATATGGTAGGAGATGGGAGAGGGAGAGGGACTTACGTGTGAGAGTATGAGAAACTCCATGAAGTTAATACCTTCCTGAATAATTCAGGCTTCAGATCGATAGTTGAAGATGCTGCATGAGAGAAAATGAAGAGACCAATAGATATTCGAATGAGAGACAAGGTGATTCGAGTTGGAGAATTCACTTTACGAATACCATATTTGATCTGGAAAGATAAAATATTAATTAGAGTACGAGAATAGGAAGGGATACCTGATATAGATGATGGAAGTATGAACCCGCGTGATTAGGAGTGATCCATGCCTCCCAGAATCCAAGTGAGAAAAGAAGAAGAGCAAGAGGGAGAATTAAATATCGATCGAATTCCTTCCCTCCTATCGACCAGATATATGCAGATGATGCAATCACCATTGTAATGATGAAATGAGGAATGGAAGATAGAAGAATGGAAAGACGACGAGCCAATGGGAAGGAATCATTGAAGGAACGAGCCATCACTGATACCATACTCTGGAAAGGATAGAAGGGAAGGGAAGAAGGGAGAGGTTGAACTCACTTGGAACATTGGAAGGAATTGAACTGCCGTGAGAGCGAATAGAGATCGGAATGAATCGAGAGTAGGGAAAATATACAGATAGAGAAGGAGAAGACCAGAAGATCGACATGATTCAAAGAAGATCAACTGCAATCGATTGCAATTAGAACCTATGACGGGAGAAGATGATTGTCTTGCAAAAAAGTGCTTCGTAATGGGAAAATAAAAGAAAATTAGTGAAGTCGAAAAGTCGCAAAATAGTGATGATTTTTACAGTGCGCAAAATACTACCGTAACTACAATCAATAGCAATCGGAGACTACCGTATTTCTTTCCCTTCGAGACTCACAGTCATTCGTATCCTTCCTCCACTTTTATTATCAGTTAGAAGTCGATGAAGAGATTGAATAAGAGCGAGTAAATCGGGTAGACATTGAATGAGGAAGAGAACCAACATCGAAGCAGCTCTCGCTTTAGGAAGACGATGAACTGAAAAATGAAGATGGATAAGATAGAAAAAGAGAGAGAGAGATCAAAGATCAACTAACCATCGATGTGACATGTCTTCTCATAGTGAGATTCATCCGAGTGATGAGAAGGAAGGATATTGGTAGATAGAAGAATGAGAAATAGACGAGAGAAGAATGAACCAGTGACAATGAAGATATGAGCAATGAGAAAGAGACCGAACTGAAGTGAGAGAAGGGGAAGGTGGGAAGGAAGGAGGAATAGGACTCACTTTGGTTAGTTGAAGGGATTTGATCATCCATAATGGAAGAGGTGGCTCATTTGGATTGAGTCCTCCTCTTTTGTGAGATCGAAACGCATTCCAATGTTCATCCATACGGATGAAACTGAAAACGATCAGATTAAAACGTATTGTTAGAAATAGCCACAGAAAACACCATTAGAAACGGAAATACAGGAAAGATGAACTGATGAAAACGGATAAAAAATATGAGAAGTCGTTTGAAAAGGAAGTAAATACGTGAGAAAGGAAGGATAGGACAAGGGAAGAGACTCGATCAGACTGGAGAGAGTTCAAGAGACACTTTGATCTACCCATATCCATCTCCCCTCTTCTATAAATCAATCGATACTATGTAAACAAGGTGATTTTCTGAGCTTGTGTATGATCTTGATCTTATGATCTGTGATCATGATCTCGAGTTTGATCTTTCACATAATATTTCTGAAATTTTCTTTATCCGTAATATTTATTGAAGCATATTCGTCATTTAACCGGTTACAATATCTCGACCGGTCTAATACATAAAACAGGGAATGTAATGTTTAAAATTGAATTCCGGATGGTCCAGGTTGGTCCATGAATTGACTTGCAATGAGGTCATCTTCCTGGAATGAATCAATCAATATTCTTTCTCTTCTCATATTTAATTAACCTCAAGATCATGGAACATTTCCGTAAGAGTGAAATGACCAGGTGGTTGAAGAAGTCGGAATTGTTTCTCACTAGGAGGATCCTCACTTAATCCCTCTTCTTCACTTCTTCTCTTTCTCAATTCTTCATTATTATCATTCGTCTGAGTACTCTCATCACGAGTTCCTCCGATCTATAAATGAATTCCTTCGTTGAGATGAATATTGATTGTACTACCTGATGAGGGAATGGTTCAATGGGAAAAGATCCGAATAGATTCGTAATCAATTCAATTCCTCCTTCTGCTGAGAATGTTTGAGCGAATTGAAGATTATCACACATGGTATTCGCCAGATGCTGAATGGAATTCCTTCCTTCCCTCCTTCCTTCTTTGAATATCTCACCGTAACAGGAATCAATGAGAGGAGAAGATTAGAGAATGAGACAGATGCTTTATTCTTTTCTCTTGCTTCTCTTTCAATGGCAAAGAGCACATCGGATACTCTATGACGAAGTGAATACACTTTTTCTCTTCCTTCATCACTCAGATCTCGAGCTACTAAATGAAATCTCTTCTCGTCATAGACTAATAAAGATTCTCACATGGATTAAGGACGATCAATGCAGAAACACACACAATTTCCTCTTCAAGAATTCCATAACTTCGATAAGGAGAAACAAGTTCATCTAGTGTTCGACCAACTATTCCATTTCCGAGATGACTGGAATGGATAATAAAACGTAATAAGAATATTGAAAACTAACTAAGTGTCCTCGTAAGCCTTTCCGATATCTCGAGGAACGTATGCGAAATTGCAAAGACAGAGAACATTCTCATCATCAGTGTTCTCAAATTCATCGATATTATGAATAAATACAATTTAAATATTGGAAAGAAGATGAATAAATAAATAATAAGAAACCTGTGCAGTTCTTGCAGCGAAACAGAATACCATGAGAGGAGCGAAGGATGATTTGACAAGAGACATCTAAAACGAATATTTTCATCAGTTGCTCGTTTCTTCGGTACCATTGAATAATTAAGTTTACGATTACGTTTTATGAATATGGCATGGATCATATATTCAAGAACCATCTCTATGTGAATAGAGAAGTTCGTTGTTCTTAGAAGTTCTTTGAATTACAAACCTTATCCTCAAGTGAGAATCCTCCATCGACAAGATCTGAAAGTAATTGAACCCAATCAATGGCAGCAATTAATCGTCGATATGCGATACTCGATAATTCGTTATTCTTTGCCATTCGATACGGTTCGTAGCGAATCTGAAGGAAAAATTAAGACTACAGATTGGAAAAAATAAGCTACCTGTGATCGATTTCCCTTGAGTTTCTCAGGATGAAGAATCAATTCCTTGAGAGTGCTAACTCGTAGTGGATAGAGAAGAGTTGCATCGTGAGATGAATCTCCTTTTGCTATCTGGAATTCCATTGAATGAATCATTGTAGAATACCCTTCATGTACTCACTTTAGTCTCTAAATTCTGTAGTGTCATCAACATTGTCTTCATTTCAACACTCAATTTCTTTGACCATTCCTCATCTCTCGATTCCTTCTACAAAGTCTCATTTCAATCTCGATAGTTTCTTTAAAGATGGATATTGACCTGCATTTGATTGGATAGATTGTTCCTTTCCTTTTCCTTTTTATTTCTCTCTAAATGATCTTAAGTTCTTTCATTCTTCTCAATTCACTCACTCACAGCAACGGGTCGATCGGGACGAACGGCTGAAATAGGAAAGAGGTTAATGAGGGAATATCATCAATTATAGTCTAGAGATACTCTAATACGAACCACTCTTTCGACCACAATAACACTTCATTTAGATAAGTAACTCTATTGATACATATTTATTGATCTCTAAATAGAGCGAAATTGAATCTAACCAGAAGGTTGCATTCCCACTTGGAGACACTTCTTTAGTCTGCAACTTCTGCATGCTTTCCTATCTCCTTTTGTCATACAATCTCCCCCACCGAAACATTCGATTTGATCTGCCTGAAAGACGAACAAATAAATGGAAATAGTGAAGGGACGAGACTTTTTTGAGTGCCCGACGGAAAAATCCTTTGCATCCAACACAAGAAAGAGCTCCATAATGAAGAGATGCAGGACCATCACCACAGATTAAACAGAAATTAGAAGATGTGGAAGGAAGATCTGAGTATTGAACATTTGATAATGAAATATTCTGCAAGAACTGGAGAAAGATCGATGGAATATATATCATTATTAATATTTAATATTGTAAATAGTAATCCAAATATATAAAATAGTAGTAATCAATCGATAAGGTGTGTTCATAATCGGATTGGAAGGAGTAAACGAACCTGCCATATGAAGAGAGAGACGAGAGATTGATCAGATCTGAAATAGAGTAGTGAATGAAGGACGAAAGATACGAGAGAAGAAGAGGGAAAGAGGAAATGGAAGGGAATATCGATAGAACTCTTGTGATCTATGATAACATCTCCATTGTGGGAACACTGTTTAGAGGAAGGAATAGGAAAGAGAGGAGGAGAGAGAGAGAGGGAGAGAGGAGGGGGGGGGGAGGAGGAAGGGAGGAAGTGGAAGTTCACAGGAATAGACCAGTTCAGCAGTGACTCTCTTCGATGGGTAATCTCTTGTCTCTCTCAATGGTAATCTTGGTCACTTCACATGGATACTCTCATTCCATTCCTATTTCTGTTCCCCTTTTCTTCTTCTCTTATAGATTAGAGATCTCATTGTACCAGTCAGTTCCTCTCTAACGAACTGCGATAGTTCGAAGATGAGAAGGAAGGAAAAGAGGAAAGGGAGGAAAGGGAGAGGAGGGGAGAGGGAGGATCGTGTCAGGTGATATGATTATGGTCGCGAGAAGTTTATTCACGTTGTCAGTTCGTCGAACAAATAAATTATGGAGAAGGGAAAGGGAGTTACAGTTTGAGTTCATCGTGGAATGAAATGGGACGAAATACTGAATTGAGTGCTTTCGTCCATTGAGAGAATGAAGATCGAGCATCTATCTTCTGTTCGATATGAATGAATCTTTCGTCGAAGGACTGCAATCACTCCATCCTCCCATCCCTCCCTTCCCCTTCCCTCTCTCTCTCTCTCTTACCGTAGCAGGTGTATCACACACTTGCTTCTCATCAATTCCATGTACAATCCTTCCGAATACATTCGTTCCAGCAACTAGATTACATTGTGAATCATCAAATGGAGTTCGTCCTACAATCTTTCCATTCGAACTTTGAGTGATAGCTCGAGCCAACTGAAATTATCTCAATCCAGATAACGTTCCATCTCATTTAGTCATCTTTATTCCATTATGAAGGAATGAACACTTCGAGGTCAATTTCTCATACTGGTCAATTGAGTGTTTCCCCTTGAGGGCATGACTGTTGACGGTCAATTGATAGTCTCCTCTCCCCATTCCTCTTCCCCCCTTTCCCCTCTCCTTCCCTTTACTACTTCTCTTTACTCACTTTATCAGCAACGTTCTCTCTTTGATAGATTTCGTTCTTTCCATTGGCACCGAGTGAAATGAATGCATCCGAAATAGGACAACTGAAAACGGAATTATTTTTCGAGTTTTCAGTTTGACTCCAAGCAGTGGTGGTGCGCAAAGAAACGTAAATATTTCGGTCAAAAAATTAAAGAATATTATTGGCTAAAAACTGAGGTACGACGGATAAAACAAAGTTCTCAATTTCATGAAAACTAAAAAAAATCTTACCTCGTCTGAGCCATTCCATGCCATTGAATGTAGTAATTTGCACGAGCAGATTTAGTACTGTCGAATACACCCTAAAAATAGATGAGTAAGCAGTTGGTGATAACGCATTTCGGCAAATATAAATGCAATAATATAATTAGGAAAGATAATCTTCGATATAGAATATTTCGATAAAAAGCAAAATTTGTTAGCAACATCGATTTTGCCCCAGCCAGTTACATGTCGAGACAGTCGTTAAAACCGATACCTGAAGCATTGCATGGAATGCCATATTAATATTATGAGCTGCATCAGCCACAGTATTGCCTGGCTGACAAGTGGAATCGGGTCGACTGAATAGAATTCATTCTTCATCACCTCATCGAATTAATCATCTTTCTACCCCTGAACTGAATATCTGCTCATTCCATTATTAACCATTGATCGACTCTTTGTCATTTCAAAGAGAGTTGCACATTGTTCAGTTACTCCTCCATCACTCTGAAGAAAGATAATAAAGGAATTAATATCATTATTGATTAAACCTCAAAATGAGCAGCTGAATGATGAATGTCAATTCCATCTTTCAATGGTAATCTTATCACAATATATCCAAATGTTCTGGGGAATAAATCTTTTTCTCCATTTGGAATAGGTTCGTGCATTACACAGTACATTCCCTGAGTGTGAAAGTCAATGAAGAGAACATATAAAGAGAAGAAAAAGTGTAACCTGGAAAGTTGAAAGTGTAATCGTTCCATTCAGAATAGGGAATAATTCAGTGATAGTCGATGGAGAGCACACTCTCAAGTCTTTCTGCATGAATATCAGTGATACCAACTGCAATTATTTCCCATATCATCAGGTTATCATTCTCTTATACCTTTCTCACAGCAATCAATTCATTAATAGTTGGAAGTCTGGATTGGAATTGATCCTGAATGAGTTATTCCCTTTAACTTGATTGATTCCCTTTACGAACTCACTGGAGAAAGTGAGTTCTCTCTCGCGAAATGGTTCTCCATTTCGGAATTGAGATCACTAATCGAATTGAACCCATCCAAAGGTGAAAGGGCTATTGATAGAGGAAAAAGAAGAAGAAAAGGAAGGAGGGAAGGAGGGAGGGGAGAGTAAGGAAGAAGGAGGGTGGCCATCTGAAGAAGATATATTCATCAAGAAAAGATATGGGGAAGGGAAAATAATGAGCTGAAACTGTCGTGGATGAGTAATATATATGAATAGATAAGAGATCGGGAGCTATTGAATATTTCAAGGAATGATTGTGACTGATAGTGTGATAGAGTCTACTCGTTATCTCTCTCTCTCTCTCTCACTCTCAATCAATGGACAAGCAGACTCTTCTCTCTTTTCTCTTTGCAGTTGTTTGTGACCAATGAATGAACTGAGGAGAAGGTAATCACTCAAGTAGTAATGAGAAGTCACTCGTATGCAACATGTGGGAAAATGTTGTGAATGTCCAATCTTTAAACTCTTTCAAAGTGTCAAGTGGTTAGACCAGTTGAAAGTGTAGATGATATGGTCCATCTTCTTCCAATTTGCCCCTCCAGAAGTATCCCCTTTCTCTCCACTCCAAAACAGTTCTTCTTCTCTTCCTTTCGCCCTTCTTTTTCACTCCGAGTGCTCAAGCTTTCACTCGTTGTCATCAAACATACCCTTGCACCTCCACCTCCTCCCCTCCTCCCCCCTCTCTCTCTCTCCTATTCGGTACTCCTACCGTGTGACCTACCATGAATGGTAGATCAATCATTAAGAAGACATAGTGTAATGGAAGGAAGAACAACTACTTCGATATTCCGATTCGTGTACACTATTGATCATTCTGTGAAGGGAGGAATGAAGTGTGATGCATGGAATGGATTGAGTGATTACAATGAATGATTAGTAGATGGACTAGTCGGAATCACTCCAAGGAGAAATCAAATGAGAGAGAGAAGAGACCCGAAAGGTGTTTGCATTCTCTTCTCCTCACCACTTTCTGTGTGCAGATTTGACCAGAGAGTCTGATGTTCCCCCTGAAGGCTCATTCTCCCTCCCCCCTCCCTTCTACTATTCATGCGAACCAATTGTTTTGATCCAATTGACCCCTCCTTTCAACACCAATCCATTCTCTAATATCCCATACCGTATCTGTTCGAGTGTCCCTTCTACCGTTTGGGTCGTCTATCATTCTATTCTGCCATTCTTCTCTTCTCTCCTTTCACAATCAAGTGTGCCGTAGGGAATAACTCGTTCCTCTCTCCTCCTCAGTGATAACCCTTCTCCTCCCCTCCCCTCCCCTCCCCCTCTCTCTCCTCCCTTCCGTCCCCTCTCTCTTCCTCCATGCTTCGATGCTTATCCCATCAGCTAACAATAACCTGCAGTCATCTCATCTGACCCTTCTCTCTTCTTCTTCTCCTTTCCAATCCATCCATGGCATTCTCTTCACTTCTTTCAACAGTCTCCCCCCCCCTCCCCTCTCCCTCTCTCTCTCTCTCTCTCTCCCTCCTTGTCTTCTCCTTCTTTGACCATCTTCCGCTCAATGCTAACAATCTCGTCCTTTGTCTCAATTCATCATGTACTCATCTCTATTTTCTTCATCAATCAATAATCGATCACTCCATTCATTCTTTCATTAGCTCCATTTACTCGATCTCCCTTTCTCTTTTCCGTTCCTTGTTCCATTTCCATTTAACCGTCCAAGACTCACTCTATCCTCTCTTTCCTCGATTCTCTTATCTCTCATTTCATCAATCAATTAATGGTTACTGCATTAATGAATGATCTACCGTATCTTTCTTTCTTGTCTAGGATATCTCTCATTTATATCTAGCATACGTCTCTTCTTTCGACTCGTTTCATTCGTCTTTTCTCTTTCGACCCTTTCCTTCACTGTAATTTCTTCCCTATTCTATGCTCAATCTTTCATCTCATTTCCCTCATCTTCTCATCTTCCTTTACTAGTTTCCTCATCTCTTTCTTACTCAATAATAACCAGTGTTCTCTCTATTCTGTGAACATTCACTCATCATGGAGGCTAGAAGTAGACAGTCTTTCGTCTCACCCTATGATCTAGTCTTCTCTTCCTTCATTCCTTCAATCACAATAACCACATTGACCCTTCTTCTCATTCATACTTCTATTCATTCAATTCATTCACTATCTACTACTTCTTCACATACAGTTCACTCTAATTCCAATATCCTTTCTCTTTACTTCAATTCTTTTCTCATTCGATCTCTCTTCACTTTCCAATGATCTCATCTATCTCTTCATCTCTTTCTCTTCATTTTCTCTTTAAATGGCCGCTCTCTATCCTTCTCATTTCCTCGATTGAATCTCTTCCTTCCTTTCCTTCCAATTACCTCATTTATTTTGTCCTTGCCCGTTCCTCTGTTATGCAAAGTGGATCGTTCTTCCATACTTGTATCAACCTTCCAGTTCCTTTTCCATGACCCTCTCTCGTTTCCTTTCTCCCTCTCTCTCTCTCTCTCTTTCATCTAATAATCCCTTCTCAAGGGTGCCAAACTATCCTTCCTTTCCAAATCCATTCATTCATTTCATCCTCTTGTGAATGTTTCCTCTCTTTTTTCAATCAATCGTAGTGGTTCAGTGTATGAATGAATAATGATATCAGGATGAGATGAGTATTATCCATCAATTCATCTCTTTCCTCCTTCTTCCTTCTCTTATTCTATCAACTCGAGATCTCTGTTCAGTCTACGATCCATTCAAAGTTCTTCCTGAACACAATAAGGTTCGCACTTCTCTCTTAGACTGGTCTCCCTCTGAAGAGAGGGCATCAGATAGGTCACTATCTCTCCTTCTCATCATCATTCTTCTTCTTAAGTTCCAAATCGGTGGTTCATTCCCTCTACACGAATCAGATTGCACTACTCTTCGTCCCGATGTTGTAGAAGAAATCGTTGCCATTCAATGGGCGCTCACTCATTGGAATCAGAATCCTGTCAATAATGACGCTAAATTGGGTGAGTGATGGGGGAAGGATGCAGAGGAATAATGATTAGGTAGCATTGTGGAAGGATGTCCTTCTTTAGTACAGTGAGAGTCGTCCTTGAAAGTGCGTGGATAAACAAGAGAGAAAGATAGAATGAAGTCGTCCATTGGGATAAGAAGATTCACTTCAAAGAGAAGGAGAGAAACGATTAGAAACTGACAAGCAGAAAGTGTCATGTCAATTAGTGAGAAATGGTTCGATAAGTGGGAACGGAATTGTTTATCTCTTTCTTTCGATTGCAGGTCTTTATGCGGGTGATACATGTTCACGATCAAGAGAGGCTCTCTCTCAATCACTTCGATTCCTTGATTCTGTTGGATATCATGAACCAGCTGAATGCAGAACTACCAATACTGGACCGAAATTACTCGGTATTAGATTTATTAGATATATTTTTATTCTTATTCTGCATCATCTGATCTCAATGTGAAATGAGGATAACTTGAACTGACGGTATTCACTGCAGGATTAATTTGTCCGAAGGATGTCTCATCTTCAATCTCTCTTGGTTCCATTCTCTCCGTCTCCGATCTTCCCGTTGCTGCCTATTCTCCTCTTGCCGCTGCTGCGATGCAGGTATTTATTCTGTTCTCATCTACAATCCATTCTTGGTGAAAGTATTAGTGTTACAAATACGGGTAGTCGTCTCTTCATTCCGCATACTCTCTCACCGTTCATAGTGCCGAGAGAGCACGTGAAATGAAGAGACGATTACCCGTATTTCGAACTAAGTATGGATCAAGAATATGGTTTCATCAGGGAATGGGAGTTCCGAATCTTCTTGCAACAACTCCAACTCTCGATGTCTTCATTGATTCTCTTATTCGTGTTCTTTCTTCTCTCCGTTCAAATCTCGTCGCAATCGTTGAAGACAAAGAAAATCCCGAGATGACACACAAAGTGACAACTCAATTGAGAGAGGCGGATATTCATGTGGCTGAGGTTGAATTGTCTTCTCCCTCTCATTCTATCATTCAATCCATTAAGATTCTTCCAACTGATCATCCTCTTCTCACTCGGGCACTTAATGATTCTGATTCCACCATCATCGTCTCTCTTCTTAATAAGACAATGGTTTGTCTCTCCTTCCTCCTCTTCCCCTTTATCTCTTCTCTTCTCCTCAGCTCTTCGATACTTTATCTCGTCCTTCAATCAATCATATCGATAAGTTATGGATCTCCATTCCTATCGAAGGAGAGGCTCTTTCTACTCAAGAACAGACTTCCATTCTCCCTGATCAATCGACTCTTGAGGTATTTACTACCCTTCTCTTCTCTCTAATAAATGAATAATCTCTCAGTTGATCTCAATTCAACCTCGCTTCATTGAACTTCCTCAATTCCGTGATTATTTCCTTCGAGTGCTCAAGAATAATTACAAGAGTTACGCTCTGCTTACCACCTATGTAGAACAGGTAAGAGGATTGGATTGAGAGGGAAATTGGATGAGAGAGAGAAGAAGATGAGTCCATTTGTTATGGTCTATCGAGAGAGGAAAGGGACTAATGAGGGGAGTGAAGAGAGAGAGAAAGAATGAATGGAATCTCTTGAGGTGTATGGATGCAAGGGAGATTCATGTCCTACCGATAGAGAAACTCTCATGGCCAAGTATACACAGGTCAACACTTTTACCCTAATCATCCAGCAAATATGAGATAAATTGACAATATTTGAAGGCGCGAACAGCAGAAGCAGTAATTCGAATGACGTATGCTTTTGCTGCAGTGGGAAAGATTATTGGAGGTGATGAAGAGAAATATGCTGTATGGTACGTAGATCTCTTCTATTCTCTTTCTATTACCAATTTATTCATGGAAGAAGGTTCTCAAATGTTCTTTATTCAGTGAGCATGCAACCTCTGAGTGCACAACTCTCATTATGAACGAATTACTCGATCTCGATTTCGTATTCGGATTATCTGACCCTTCCGAACTCATCGTATGTTTATTACGATCATGATTAATCCATTGAAAAGGTTTAACAATTAACTAATTGAATATCTATTCAGGGTCAACATCTCCGTTTCTTCCGTTCTCGAGAGGGAGTCATTCTAGCTGAAGGAATGCCCATTGAAGCTATTCGAATCTCTAATGGAGGGGAGAATATCTATAAAGTACTTGAATATAGAACAGCCAAGAATCCCGAAGTGATCAGTTCACCCATGAAACCATCTGGTGAGAGAGAGATAATCTATTCCATCTCATCCCATCCCTCTCAGATACTCGATTCCGTTCAATATGTGCTCCCTTCCGTCCCTTCTGTGGTCAATGTCAAACTGTCGTTCCAGTCAATTCAGCCGTAAGTCCTCTCTCTCTCTCTCTCTCTCTCTCTCTCTCTCTCTCCTCCATTCTCATCCTCTTTCTCATCTCAGCGTCATTTCCTCTCTGTTCCTCAACATTATCCTCTATATCTCGTTGCTCTCTTTGATATGCACGAGGGTCAATCTTGTAATGGAATGGATAACACAGATATCTCTCTTCCCATGGCATTCGTGCACACAGTAAGTTATCCCCTGCACTTTTACCGATTTTGTTTCATTCGTCTACCGACATTTTTCTTCGAGAAAAAGATTGATCAAAACACTGCAGGTGTGGACATTCAAACAGCGATTCCCTCAATTATCAGTGCTGCAGAATCTTGAATTGGGAGCACTTCTGGTTGATACTTGCAGCAGGTAGGACTTCCATCTCGATAAAACGGGCATGAAAAATCAATAAAGAATGAAAGAACGATAATAATGCAAATAATATTTGCAGTGGAAAGCAGGCAGTTGAGACGGTGGTTCGAGCTGAATCTCAATGTTTCCGATTCTCTCAAGCAGGAAGAAATATTACCATCGTTCCCGGATCTGTATTTGGTAAGATAAGAGAGAATAATAACTTGATCTCATCCTCTCCTCTCCAGGATATGTCTCATCTCTGAAGGCTCAATCTGGTCAATCTCTACGTGGATTCTTTTCATCTGGAGATGCGAATACAGCCTTTGTCTCTATCGATAGGTACTCCCTTCCTTCCCTTCATCCTCCTCATTCTCTTCTCTCTCAGTGAACAACTTCGTCATTCCTTTTCTGCTCTTCCTCCTTCTCGCACTCAAATCGTCGCTCTTCTTCGTCTTCTCAATCATAATCAATGGAGTTTCGTCACTGTCGCTTTGGCTGAGAATGTGGGACGAGTCTCGTTATACAGTAATCAGAAGATCCATTCAGGACGCAGAATCACTTGGTCTCTTCTCTCATTTCGAGAGACTTGCTCATGAGAGTGGAGTGTGTATTGCAGAAGTTCTATCGATTAAGAATGGAGAGGAAATGCCTAAGGGAGGATCGACCAATGTCACTCTGGTAAGAGTCGTTGCAATTATGATCATTCTGCCTCTCCTTCTTCTCTCTTAATCTCTCCATTCATCAGATCTTTTCACCTTCTCGATTGGCTGCATCTTTCATTGAATCTTCTTCTGCTCTTATTCACGTTCTCATTGGGGATTCTCATGATTTCTCTATTCACACTCAGAAGATTTTCCCTGGAACGATATCAGTTCAACCCAAGGTGAGCTCTCCTTCTCTCTTTCTCTCTCATATTCATCATCATCATCAGGATATTGTATACGAAGACTTCAAGGAATGGGCAGCCTCAACCACTCCTCTTTCCCTTCCTGAAATGTGGTTCTGGTCGTATATCGAGAACAAACATCAGGTATCAAAGAGTAGATCATTCTCCATCAATCATCATCTTCATTCAGTGTGCTCTCTCTCAAAGTAGTAAGTTCGTATATGGAAGAATGTGCTCGGGAGACGAATTAATCGATATGAAGAATCTCGGTACCGTATTCCCCCTCTCTTCCCTTCAAGAACCTCCCTCATTCAGGTCGAATGACACGTGCTGGATATCTTGCTCGTGGAGTAGAGAGACTTCTCTTCTCTCTCGATGCTGTCTATAGAAAGTTGTGTCCTCAGCAGGTATATCCCTCCATAGAGAAGAGATTTCCTTCACTCTCCTCCTTCAGATTGGTCTTTGTGCTGAATTCTACGCGAAGGGAAGGAAGATCGTAGCAGAAACTCTTGCGAAGGCAAAAGCAGAAGATGAAATTGAGATATTCGAATGGATGGGAGAAGAATTCATTCCTATTGGAAATTGGACTACAAGAGGAGGATTGAGAATGGCCAAGGTATTCATCCCCTCCCCCTCTTCCTTCCCATCCTCCCCTTCTTCACCCCTTCTTCATTCAGATGTCTCGTTCATCATCTACTCCAATTGTATCTCATTGTACTCCTCCTCTCTGTAAATGCTTCCTCGATAGAGATTTCTTCCAAGTAAGAATGTGAGATGTCAATCCCTTCAATCTCTCCCTCTAATCAGAGACCATTGGATGATTTCTCTGTGGTTGAATCAGCCGATGTCTCAACAGGATCGTATATCAAGAGACAACCAGTGGGAGAACTAATCGCTTATCCATCGGTATCCTCCCTTCCTTCTCTCTTCTTCATTCTCCTTTCTCTTCTAGATCGTTGATCATCTAACAAAAGGAATCTGGAGACGTCAACCTCACAATCTCGTTCTCCTTCTGGTATTTCATTCCATTTATTCTTCCTCTCTTCAATTCTTCATTTGAGCTTGTTACTTTCCTTCTCATCGTTGCAATTTCCGTTCTTCTTCTCATTCTCATTAAGATCTATCACAGAGTCGTCAAGGTAGTTCTTTCCTCTTCAATCAATCGATAATTCATTTCCTTCTCAGGGTAATCAATCTCTTGGAATAACTCTCCTCGTTGGAATAATTGCTCTCTATTCCACTTCATATTTCTTCATCTTCGATCCGACTGATATCGTTAGTTCCCTCTATTCTGCTCATTATCATAACTGCATTATACGGTCGAAGTATATAATCTCAGGTTTGTCGTCTTCGTGCAACTCTCCATGGTCTCGCTTATTCAATCTGTTTCGGAGTTATGATTGCAAAGGCGACTCAATTGAGAAATGCCGAGACTCTCGGTCAGTCCCATCACCGTTATCTCATTACTCTAATCGTTTTCCAGGATTCGCCAATATCATTCATATCTCATTCTGGAACTATTGGCTTCTTCTCTTCTTCATTGTGGGAGTTCAAATTGCATTGGCAGTGAGGTAGACAATGATATGATTTCAATTTGAGAAAGAGATGAATTGAGATGGTTCGCTGAGCCATTTATGGCATCTCTCACTTCGAATGGAGATATGATGTGTACTCTGGGAAGAGAGGAATTCGCATTGGCTAATATGTAAGGAATACGGTAGAGATTACGATAGTCTTATTGATTGCTCTTCAGCTATGTTGTCATCCTTCTTCTACTCGCTCTTTTCCTCAATGCGAGAAATCGTAATATCAAGAGAAACTACAAGGTACGGTATTCATTCGTCTACCGTAATCATTCCTTCCGTTCAGGAGACAAAATGGTTGTTCTTCGCTTCAGTTGCGTGTACTCTCGTATGGGTGGCATGGATTGTATCGTATTTCATCGTTCCATTCCAATATAAGGTACAGTATCCCTAAAGTTATCTGTAAATCAATAATCTCTCTCAGGACGCTACCGTAGTCATTGCTCTTCTCTCCTGTGGATCCATCCTCATGGCTTTCCTCTTCTTCCCTAAGGTACGGTAGTTCATTGAGGTCTAATCAAACAATAATCACAGATCTATATCCTTCTCTCATACGAACCAGTAGTAGTGGAATTCAAGAGAGATCAGGATAAATTGCCAGCTCATCTCTTCGAGAGAGGTAATCTATTCCTCCCTTCTTCTTCTCTCTCAATGAAAAATCTCTATCAGAAGAAACTCCTCCTTCTCTTCGTCGTGCAATTTCTCCATCTTCAAGTACAAATGGATCCAATGGAGATCAATCAGTGGGAGAAAGTCCTTCTGCTTCTTCAGTTGGAAATTATTCCGATGATAACGTATGATTTATTCATTCGATTTGGTGAGCAATTGCATTCATCCAGGGTCCGATCTTCACAACAATAATGCGAAAGAAGAAAGCTCGTTCATCGGAATCAGGAAAAGATCGAAGTCCAACTCATTCAGAGGTTATTCATTCTTTTCTTTCTCTCTATCTAATCAATAAATTCAGGTTTTTTCACCGGAACCATCAGTAATTCGATCTGAATCGAGTAGATCCGAAGAGTCAGCCCATTATCTTCCAATGGAACTTCGACTCGGTTGATTCCCTTCATTCATCATGTGCAATATGTTCATAATCTCATTATGTTACCGGTGTTGGATCTAGATTCGTTCCCTTTTCCCTTTCTAGTTTCATCCCAGTCACATTTCCCTCGTTCACATCTTGCTCAATCCCCGTGTATCTACTTAACTTAGTCTCTATCTCTTCCTTTTCTTCCCTGTGATTCTCTCTCTTCTCGTCCCTCTAATAAGAGTAGTCATCAGAATCGAGTGAATCCCCTTCCCCTTTTCCATTCGGGTCTTTTCTCCTACCATAATTCATTGTACAATAGGCATCGGAGATTAACCCATCTCACATCGAGATTATTCATTGATAAATTCTTGTCAATTATCTATCTTTCCTTGTGAGTGCGATCAAGATGAAATCATTTCAAGTACATTTCAACTTCTCAATTACTGAATTGTGAAGGTGGTAAACATGAAAAAAGAGATGGTAAATGTTCGTCAATGATCACTTGTTAAGGGGAGGGTCTATCTTCCCCTTGAATTCCCTTGAGTTCCTTCTTAGTTCCGCCCCCTTTTCGTTCCTTCATTCAATCAGTTCACAATGCTCTTCCTTCCCTTACTTCTCCTTTTCTTTTCCTCCTCTGTTATCTCAATCAGAAGTTGGACAAGACAAATCGATTTGGATAAGTGAGTCCTTTCCATTTCATTCGATGTTCGATCCATTCGTCCATTCGTCCATCCCTTCCTTTCCCTTCTCTTCTCTTCTCTTCGATTGTCCTTTAACTGAATGATTGATATCTTTTTTTCTGTTGTGAGGGTGGAGATGAAGAGAATGTGATCAACTCGAGATCATTTAAGTAGTTGTGAATGGTTGAGATGCGAGGGTGGAGAAGAGAGAGAGAAGGAAGGGATGAACCGGTTAAAGAGAGAGAGAAGGGGCTAACGATGAATTCGAGATTGAAGCTGATCATTCAATGAATTCGTTTCAGTTCTGAATGCAATCGTACGAAATGGTGTATGATGAGACCTCGAGGATGTCATCCTGATAGAGATTGTACTCAGGGATATATGATGAGTGTAGTTGGAAACAATCAATTGAAGGTAGGTCAAGAGGAAGAAAGATGAAGAGAATAATTGAATGAATTGAGGTTGAAATGTTCGCTCAATCTCTTGTCCCTGCTGTACCTCTTCAATATCTGGCTATTGGATTCTCAACGGATAAGATTATGGTAAGATATTCAATTGTTCACTTGTGATCTTTGATTCCACCCTTCACTTCCCTTTTCTCTTTGACTGCTTTTGAACTCTTTTCTCGTTCCAATCACTCTTCAAGTAATGGAGGGTAATCTGACTGAGTGAATGGAAGATTGAATGGAAAGAAGGGAAGGGAAGGAAAGAGAAGGAAGTTACTAGGAATCTCGTGATAGAAAAGGTTCGAGATAAGCAAATTAGTCGAAATCGATTAGGTCGAACCGAAAAGAGAGAAAGAGAGAGAGAATGTTGTTGATCGTTTAATAGAAATCAGTTCAAAAGCCAGAAAATCAAGTTGATTGTCTCGATGAAATGCACTTGATCACGTGAGAAAATGAAATGTGTAATGAATATACTCAATGGATAGACGGATAGGAAAATGGATAAGAGATAAGAGAGATCAATTGAATTCCAGGGAGGAGATATGGTATCTGAGTGTGTTGTATCCGAGACAGGAGTCGAAGGAGGAGAAGTATTCCTATCTTTCAATAGAGGAAAGAGCAATGACAGAGTTCATTTCGATGATGTTAGTCTATTCTTTCCCTTATTATCCTTTTCTTTTCTCCATTTGTTGTTGTTGTTCGCCACCGCCAATTATAGCACCTGCAATAATTGTTATGTTGGACAATCATTTTAATTTCAGTTGGAAGCAGAAGTTGTCTATTCGGATATTCGATCGTCTGTTGTCAATGGAAGAATATCGTGTACTTTCATCCAGGTGACTCTTCCCTCCCTTCCTCCCCCCCCTCTCTCTCCTCCCTCCTTTCTCCTTCATCCAGTCCATTCTCAGTCCATTCGTCCTCAACTCGATTCATCTCATGGTGGTCGAATCATTGATCTTGATCATGATTATTATATCTTCGGTGCTACGGGATCGGCTCAACCCGATGGTTAGTCAATCAGAATTCAATGAATGAATTAATAATTAATATTCAGAAGTGAATCCTCACGATCTAAATCGTGATTCCTTCTATTTTCCGTTGATCTCTGAAGATACAGTGAATCCATCTCTAATTGGAAATACTCCCTTTGTTCATCCTGATTCATCTCTCACAAGGATAACAACCAGGTTGATCTCCTTCTTTCTCTTATCATTCTAATCAATGGATAATCACAGGAAACAACAACCAACTCTATCAATAACATCTCCTCGACCTCCCGTTGCCGCTTCTTCCATTATTCTTTCTCTTCTCACTCTTCTTCTTCCTCTTACTTATTTCCTTTTCTAATCTGTACAAATCTTTATTTCCTTTGGTCTCATTTCATTTATTCTCTCTTCTTTTCAATTCTTCTCACGGCTCGACAGGTTCAAAGAGAGAATCACTCATACCAGCTATCATTTTGTCACTACGGGTCTACAGTATCTCTTTCCATCCCCAATCGATAATGTACCTATCTCCCCTCCTCCCCTTCCCTCTCCCCAATCATTCCCCCATTCAACTCGTGTTCGATTCTGAGAGTACCATAACAAGTCGCATCTCTCTCTATCCTTATTCAGTTCTCTCTCTCTTTCTCTTTCTTCATTCATCTGCCATTTCGACAGAGTGATAAATTTATACATATTGATATCATGGTGTAGAAGGCAGAAGGATGAAACCGATAATGGAAGGATATAAGTGGATAGAGTAGATAAATCATGCTTGGCATCTTGATAAACCAGTGTTATTGGAGTGACGTTGACAGAATAGATTCAATCCATCAGTACGAGCCGATATCATTCTGAATGGGAAATTGACTACTCTAACATATGATAAATGGTGCCTAATCATTCTGTGTGTTGATCTCTAAGTTATTCGAGTGTCTCCTTTTATCTCCACCCTCGCTAATCGAAAGAGACTCTTTTGGTTTCCTAGTGTACTTGGCTATACGAGAGAAGAAAAAGTTTGATGTGGAATAGATGGGAAGAACGAGTTGAAGGGATGTTCCATTATGGAATTGAACAATTGATGGAAAGTGGACAACACTTAGAGTCAATCCAATGAATGTTCCACCATTTCAAGAGTTGATCAAAAAGGACGAAGGGGGAAATTATGACGAATGGAAGGATATTGACTCACACAAGAAACACTGTCTATCATCATGCACTTGTCTTCCCTTATTTCAATCTCACAGCACTCATCACTCTTCTCTTTCTTCTTCTTCTTCTTACCTCAATGCTTGTTTGCATGTAGAACATCTGAAGCATTTGGAATGGAAAGGTTTCCCGAAGCAATGGATCATCTCAGCAGAATAAACTCGATCGGAGCAGAGAGGACAACGAGGAGTATCAGATTGAGACCATTTCTGAAGTGAGAAATGGATTAGATCAGATCACACTGTTAGATACACTAGGATTAGAATTGGTCACGGCAAGGGGGAAGTTAGTTCACTCGATTCAATCGAGAATTCATTGGGAGGAATCAAGTATTTATTGTACTTGTTCTCGTTACAATAATAAATAGCGAAGTGTGGTGTACGGGGAAAAATACCACCCGTTGAGAAAAGAAAAGCCATGAATGAGTGAGAGTGCGACTAGTAGTCGATAGGTACAGACTAGAGGGGAATATAAGGTACTGTAGATTCCATACTGTAGTGAAGGGATCATCGATTGAGT
Organism: Pristionchus arcanus; assembly: GCA_900490705.1. Lineage (NCBI taxonomy): Eukaryota > Metazoa > Nematoda > Chromadorea > Rhabditida > Neodiplogasteridae > Pristionchus > Pristionchus arcanus. Next base: position 289,867 of record LS485814.1, read on the forward strand.
TCTTATTCCTGAAAGATGGCAAGCATTTATCCGTGTAGCAAGCAGGCATTGAAAGAAAGAAAGTGCATTGTATATTTTGGTTAGTGGAAAGTTCCCGAGTGCTCATCCTATCACATTAGAACTACAACTATGAATATTATTAATTACCTATCTACGAAGGAAAATGAAGAGATCGGAATTAGGTTTTCAACGACTAATTAATTATCTTCTTTTTCCTTCTTCTCTACGTATCTACTGGATAGTGGAAGAAGGTCGAAGGGGAATGAGAAGAGGAATAATAATAATTCCAATAATAATAATCATTCCAATAATTCTTATACTAACCGTTCCTTTCTTCTCGGGCATCTTTGATTTCTCTGCTTTCTTTGCTTCTTTCGCATTGATTTTCTCCCATTTCGCAGCCATTTTACTCGCGTGAGCTGCAGCGACTCCCACTTCCTGAAGGGGATTATCCAGTAATTAGATAGATGAGGGAGAATGGGAAAGGGATTTTCTCGATTGTGAACCTCTCTTTTTCCATTCTTCTTGATTATTCCCTACCCCCATTCGATATTCTTTAAGATAAGTTCCCTACCTCCTTATCTCCTCCTCTGTTCTTCTCTTCCTCTAGCAATTCCTCTTCCAATTTCTTCTTAGCCTCTTCTCTCTCAACTGAAATGAAGAGGTGATAGAATTAATATCATTCTAATCATCATACTTCTCAATCGATCGAATTCTTCTTGCATTGCCTTCTTCTTTTCATCATCTTTCTCTTTCTCATCATCATCTCCCTTCTCGAATCGACTCTTCGCATCCTTTGCCTTGAAATTACATCATAATTTCTGATTCATGTCATTGTTAAAATTAAATAAACGAACTCCGCTCTTAAGTGCTTCCAATTCTGCTCTCGTCTCAGTATCCATTTTCTTTCCTTCTTCATTTCCAATATTCTTGAACTTATTCATAAGATTCTTCACATCGAAAGCATCTTCGTCATCTTGAGGAGTATTCTCTGAATAAAGAAACAATATAAAATTCGAATGATAATGAAAACATACCCTTTTCGACCCTTCTATTGATAACTTCAGCTGTGCTTGTCTCCTTCTTATCCCATTTAGATGGTTCAGTCTGTAATTTCCTTTCTTTCTCTTCCCTCCCTCTATTCCTCTCTTACCTTCTTATTCTGTCCTGGCATAACAGGAGTAGCTCCAGCTGCATCGATTTGTTGGAATTTCTCTCTTGCTTTTCCTGCCATTTTAACATCGACATCGAGACTTCCTTTCTCTAGAATGAATGAATGAAGAGAGAAAGGGAATAGTATCAACCTCCAGCTCCTCCCTTAAATGCTTCTCCCGAATCGAATGCTCCCTTGATATCACCCACTCCCGCTGTAGACACTGATGCCTGCAAGCAACACAATTTCATTGAACTTTGTTGAAGATAAATAAATATAATAATAATAGAACGAGGAATACCTCTTCTCCGGCTTCATTGGCCCTCTGTACAGCTGCCTTCCTTGCCAGTTTATATCGAATGAATTCAGCTTCGATTTCCTTCTTCTTCAGAGCTGCTCTCTCTTCAGGAGACATCTCGTCAGACTAAAGAACGAAAGTGAAGAAAGAAATTGAAGAGAAATTGAAATGAAAACTAAGGTCATGATGATTCAGCATCACTAATCGGAGAATAACAAATTGGAGGAAAAGGAAAAGGAGAAGACGAAGAGAGGAAGAGAAGATAAGAGAAGAGGAGAAGGGGATCAGTCTAGAGGGATGACATTCTGACGTAGAAGAGAAGAAGAAAACGAAGAATTGAGGGGGAGGAAGGGACAGCTGCTGCGTGGAATGAAAAAGAAGTGAACTAAGAGACTGATTGATCCATGGAATTGATCATTGCTTCCACATGTTCCCCCTTCCCTTCTCTCTTCTCACCTTAAGGAAAGCAGTCTTCAGATTTCCCAGATCAATAGCCACATCAATTGCCAATCTCTCCAATTCTTCTTTACTTTCCACTTGACCCGCAGCTTCAAAACGTTCCTTGAAGTCCTTCAGTTCTGTAATGGAAATGATGCTTATCTTCCATTCTTATCATTCCTAGATCCCTCTTAATCTTCCCTCGTATGCGCCAGTTGTAATCTTCACATTAGAATGTTGTGAGATGCCTAAAGTCTTCGACAGTTGTCTAGGGGGAGATGATTCACTCTCTTGCGAAAGGAGAACGACGGAATATCACACAGAGGAGAGGGGAGTGACACCCGGCTGATCCCCTCCCCTCCCCCTCTCCCTCTCCCTCTCCTTCCCTCTCTCAGTCTCTCCCTTCTTACACAATCTGATGACAACGTGATAATAGATGATCCCATTCTTAATTGAAACCAGATTGATTAGGCTGTATAACAGTAAAGTAGTTCCATCCGTGCCACTTCAACCAGATGAACGCAATTCCCCCTTCTCCTTCCTTCCCCTTCTCCCTCTCATTTCCACGATAGATCACTCTATCTCTCCCTCTAATTAGAACTTTCACTTATTCATCAACCAATAAATATAATACTAACTGCTGAACTGAAGTTCTTCCATATCTCCTTTAGCTTTTCCTTCTTCCTTCGTACTATCAAATGCCGTTCCTTCTATGAATGACTTTCGTGCTTCTGCCGCAGCTGAAAGGAATGAAGTGAAGAATGGAGAGAAATGAAAAGAAGAAAGACATTTGATCATTCCCTATCATTTCTCCAAGAATCTTCCAGAAAAAAAGATAGTTTTGATTTCTCAATTCCTTGAATCAAAATAGAAATGATTACATGAAGTGTCAAGCATAGATCGATCCCATTTCTTAACATCTCCTCCAGCTTCTTTTCCCTCTTGGAATCTTTCCTTCACTGATACTCCTCCAGCCTGGAATTCATTCCCATTCATTCAATATTCCCTCTCTTCAATAACCTTCAATGCTTCTAATTCAGCCTTTGCTTCAGCTTCTTTCTGTTCAGCAGTCTCAACTCCTCCAGTCTTCCATTTATTCTTGATATCTCCAACCTTCAATCAATTCATTATCTTCCCTTCTTTCTTCTTCTCTTTCTCAACCTGATCGAAATGAAGTTCTTCCTTCTTCGTCTTTTTATCTCCTCTAACAATATTGGGATCTCTCTCTCCTTCTTCCTCTTCTTCATCTTCATCATTAGCTCCGCCAGTCAGGAATCTGTAATCAATAGTCTTTTCATCTACCGTATCCTCTCATATCCGGTTAGGACGAGTGCTTCGACCTTGTTCTCTCTCTCTCTCTCTCTCTCTCTCTCTCTCTCTCTCTCAAAGGAGGATTCCTTCTCTTATCTCTCTCGATCAACAAGTGTCAACCTTTCCCACTCATCTCATATTCAATCATGTACAGAGAAAGGATCAAAACAGGAAAGTGAAAGATCTATCGTATCTCATAATCTACCGTTCAGTCCTAACTAACTGGACAAGAGAAAAGAGAGAGAAGAGGAAGAATGGAAGAAATGATGCGAAGAGAGGATTGGCATTACAAGAGTCTATTCAATGAGGATGAACAGTCAGACAATCACATTCCGAAGATTCTTTCGATTCGAGGAAATATGAAGAGATTATGAGATGATGGAGGATTACACATCTAATACATAGATATATCGGAATAGTTTCCTGATAAGTACTGATCCTTACCTTTCTTTATTGGCTTTGACTCTTCCTTCTCCGATCTCAGCAGATGCATCGAAAGTACTCTTATCCACCTGAAGAATGAGATATTATTGTTGATAGAAACTAGAGACAATGATATATCGAAGAAATATTTTTTTTAAACAGAAGATTTCTAATTGATAAATAAGTGCAAAAAAAGAAAGATAATACCTTTTCAGTTTCAGTAGCTTCCTTCTGCCATTCTTCTTTCTTCTTTCCTCCTAATCCTCTTAATGCAGCCAATTCTTCCTCTGTCGTTGTTACTCCACCTTCAATATCCTCCCTCATATCGAATGAATGGAATGATCTCACTCTCTCTCTCTCTCTCATTCATAATATCCCCTCTCTCTCCCTCTATTCCAGCACTGATCCCTCCCTTTCTCCTCTCTCTCTCAGGGACATCCCCCTCCCCTCCTTCCCTCCCTCTCCTCACTTCTCACAACATCTCCAGCCAATTTCTTCGGTTTGGAAGAGACGGCGAATGCTTCATCATCTTCTTCCCTTTCGTCTTCTGAAATAAAGTCAGTTGTCGATACTCGACCTCCCACGACGGACCACCCCTTCCCCTTCCCCTCCCTCTCCCCTCCTCTTCCTCACCTTCTGTATTGGCAGGATCAAGATTGGCTGCCATTTCAGGATGTTTCTTAGCCATGAAATGAACCTTGCACAGAATTGCTCCTTCGTGACAATTATAGTTTGTAGCCCTGAAAGAGATCAAAGATCATCTTTCCCTTTCCTCTCTAACTCACGTCAATTTCTTGGCACAAGTCTCACACTTGAAACAATCCTTGTGATAGAGTTTCTTATTGACGAATACTCTCTCAACGGGATAAACTGTCTTGGAACAGATTGCACACTCTTTAGGAGCTTCGTCCGCAGTCATATCCTGAAGGGAAGAAAGGGTTGAGTAGGAAAGAGAGGGAAGGGAGACAGTATCTACTTCTACAGCTGGGATATGGAATGAAATCCAGATGAGAGAGAGGATACATCTGGGGAGGGAAGAAGAGGGAGAAGGAAGGGGGGACGAGGGGAGAGATCAGAAGAGACAAAAAGAACGATTGTTTATCTTCGTCCTTTCTATGGACGAAAGACAAGAGAAAGAGTTATTAGTCCGTTTAGTCTAATTAATGGGGATATAAACATCTTTTTGAGTGAAAAAATGCCGAATCATTCGGAATAATGAGTGGGAGTTAATGTATTAGAGTGTTAGTATCTACCTTCTGAGTTACCCGATTGAAAGTAGATAGAATTCTCTTCTTGTCTTCATCAGTTCGAGCTACTTCAATCTTCTCCTTCTCTATCACTCGATCAGAATCTCCCTTCTCAAATCTGAACAAGAGAGATTATTAACAGAGAATGTAAACAGTACGTTCTACTTGAAAAAAAGGATTTTCATAATACTGATAGAAGAAAGAAAATTGAATCGTACATATTTCTAATAGTGATGACTGGTTGAGAAGGCATATGGTGGAATGAAGAAGGAGAAGGGAATAAGAAGAAGTGAAGAGAAGAGGAGAGACTGGTCAACAGAAGATAGACAAAAGGAAGAAGAGAGGGAAGGAGAAGGAGAGGGAGCAGAGGGATTAAAAGTATTCAGACTAACCTTTCCTTTGCACTCTTCAATTGACCCTTCTCGATTAGCTCCAATTCTTTCTCGTTAGCCAGTGACTGCAATGAACCAATCCATGGTTGAACCAAAACTCCATTCTATTTTGCGAATTTAATCATTATTCTTTGCAACTACTAAGATCGTAACCAAGATCGTCGATTAAAGAGGGAGTCTTCTCCATCTGATTTTTACAAAAATAAAGCGTTATCTTGAAATTTGCGAAATGCGTAGAAAACTTTTTTAAAAATTCGGAAACAACTATCTATTTTTGCAAAGTTTCATGTCAGAAATTATACCTTGAGTCTCTCCTCTAGACTTTCTCCCATTGTCGATTCAATATTCTCGAACTTATCCTTGAACTTGGAGTATTTTTCCTAAATAATGATTATAATTACTTTCATAATAATATTATTTCTTTCATACCTTACTAATCTGTGTCAATTTCTCTCTTTCTTCTTTAGCTGCTTTCTTCACTTCATTTTCTTCTCCTTCTTCATCTTCTTTCTTCACTGTTCCTTGTTCGAAATCTTTCTTCATTTTTTCCAATTCCTCCTTCTTTCCAACCAATGCTTCTAATTCTTCCTTCGCAACAGAGGTCACTTCCTTCGTCTCCGTCAATCCCTTCTTCTGAAAGAACCAACACATTGAAGTCATTATATCAATCGATATACCCCGTGAATCCATCATCCTGCTCATTCTCACCATCCTCTTTCCCCATCTCTCTTCTCTCATCATTCCTTTCTTCATTCGACGTGATCAACATAGTCAGTTGCCACTCAGACGGACGAAAAGTGAACACAAGAGAGAATCTATTCGTAATCTCAGTGTCAAACCAGTCAAACCCTTTGTCCTCTCTCTCACTCATAATCCTACTGATGGAATGGACGAAAAGCACACGAATCTCTCAACGGAAAAGTGCTCTGTTTTGATTGGGATTCAGCTTGGAACAGAAAGGGAAAAAGAGAAGAGAAGAGGGAAAAAGACTAGATCAAAGTGAAATGATTCACACGCACAAAAGGAAGACAACAGTGAAGGGACGACATAGAAGAGGTAGAGGAAGGGGGAAGGGGTAGAGGGCGACTACTTGGAAGGAAGGGAAGATACTGATTCCACTCTTATCTCTTCCATCAAGAGATAGAGATTGAACTTACGAGGGAAGAGAGATCCACTTTAGCTCCGATCTCAATCTTCTTTCTTGGCTTCTCATCTTCAGAATCAGATGAAACTGCGTACGGATCTTCCTCGTCAGACATTATTGATTGATTTAGAGACTGAAAGGGGAAGATCAAGAGGAGGATGGAGGGAGGAGGGAGGAGGGAGGGATATGAGGATGGATGGAGGAATGGACACGATATAGACAGATGCGGAAGAGTGGAAGACAATTGATAAAGAGATGACACACTGTCTACTGTAATCTGATATGAGAGAGAGGGAGAGAGGGAGGAGAGGGGGAGGGAAGGGAGTAAGTGGAAGAGAATCCGGATTCCGATGGATGAAGACAAACTTGTGAAGAGAGACAAATGAATGGTATGCATTGATTATAGATTGAGACTGAATGGACTGAAGAGGGATAGAGAGAGACTAAGAGATTCGAAGGAGAAGACTACGCTTTACACTGTGGGGATGGGAGAGGGGAAGGGAGGGATGAGGTGACTGAATCCCCTCTTTCCCCTCCTTCTCCTCCCTCTCATCTCCCTCTTCCACCCCCGCTACCACTGTTCATTTCAGTACACACATACTATTTATCCATGCAACAAATGAACAACAATCAAAATGAATCCCTATCTCTTTCTCTCTCTATGGATTAACTTGTCTAACAGTGAAATTGATTCTACATTCTTTACTGTACTTGATCAATCTCTTTTCCCATTCATCATTCTCATTCTTCTCATCAATTTCTTCCAATGGTCCATTCTTCTCTCCAGGAGGAAGAATAGCAGGGACAGCATGATAAACTAATCTTTGATCTCCATCCATAACAAGAACATCTCCACTCTTAATGAAAGAAATTATTAGAAGGGGGAAGAGAAGGAGAGATATCTTACTTGTAGTAGAAGAGGAATGACTGGATCATTGAGATCAGTCCCTCCAGTCAGATATATGCCCGGTCGACCGACTGACAGAGACACCAAAGGGATACTGTACGTTCGTTCCGATCTGCATCCAATCGATTAATCTACCGTATTCTTCTCTACCGTACCTATCAACATGGGAAGAGAGCGTCGACTTTTGAGGATAATAATTGACTATCGTCGTATCTGCTTTGATCTCTCCTAATCCCAATGAAGAAACTACAATCTGAAATATATCCCATTTCATCTGACATTTTCGTTGTGAAATTCATCTTTGTTGTGATCTATTACGATTCTTACAACATGCAACGTGTTGAAATGAGATGACTCACTGAGGCGAGAGAGGTCAATTCTGAAGGAAGAGGAAGACCAGAAGATGGATATTCTTTTGTTGCCCAATCATATTGAATACCAAGAGTTGTCCATCGAAGAGATCGATAATCATCATGGAGAGAGAAACTAAAGAGGGGAGAAAATGAAGGAGAAAGAGACGAAAGAAATTACGGCTTATCTGAATGGAGAGCTATATTTGTTTTGTTGTTTCCATCCATTGAATATTCGATTCCACGTCGCATCCAATCAATATGACCACAATTACTGAAATCATAAAAGTAATATAATGATTATGAGTGATTGACTAACGTAAGTAGATCTGGAAGAATATAGAGACCAATTCTATCAGGAAATGTGATTACTTTCCATTCTGAGAGAGGACGAAGACCAAGAGAAGAAATGGATTCATCTAAAATAGAATATGTCGGTCCATGGGAACGGAGGAATGATACCCACTAGATATTGTAATAGAACTATCGATAGGCCGACCTTCCATCAAACGAGGTTCTAACACCTGAAAGAAAATCAAAAGTTTCAAACAAATTTTCAACAAACCTTGGAAAGATCGGGTTTGGGATTTCGCTTTTTATAGTATTTGAAGGCGCGACGGAATACGGTATCTTTAGCATCATCTGGATTACTGTAGTGATTAGAAGAAGTGGATGATGAAGGAAGAGAAGGAATAGGAGATCGAGATCTATCTTCCTGAAATAAGACTGTCGATAATTGAATATCTCTTAATTGATACTCTATTCTTTTGTTTGGTTGCCATTGAGTGCGATTCTCTCTTCATGTCTTTGTTTGTATCGACGAAGCAGATCAATCTTTCCCTGGTCCAATTCCGATTCGTATTCCTATAATCGCTTCATTCATTACTTCGCAAGTCCATTTCCTATCCCTCTTCACATTAAAAAAAATTACCTGAAGTGGTTTATAATAGTGCGACACAACATTCGCTCCAACGATGACGCCGAGAATGAGAGCGGAAGCCTTTCTGCAATTATTAATTCTAATTCTCAATCAATTATTCTACCGTATACCTGATAGCAGTCTCAATGGGAATACGATAGGGCCACCAACGAGGATTAATACCGCTCATACCGGATTAAACCGGCGTCAACTCAACTGAACAGTTAAGATGTCTACTGAATGCATCATCGACAATGGGAAGATATCGACTGGATTAAAACCAGTGAAAGATCTATTCAATTCAAGTACAAAACAGATTTTTTATTACCACGCTGAACAACATTCAAGTAAAGCAATACTTAATGATAATGAGATTCACTTCGTATGATAACATGATTGAGATAGAATGGAAATATTGCAACAATTGATTATGTACAAACATTTATAAATGGTCATCTTTCTTCTTAACAAATCTTTCATTCAAATTCTTCAGTCTCATTGCACCAGTTATCAATCTCCTCCAATTTCCCCATATTCGAGTTTCGCGCTTCTGAAATGATCTAAATACAAAAATGTGATTTCTTCATCACACTTTTATTTCCTTAGCCTCCTCTTCTTTCACTCTTTTCTTCATTTCTTCCTTGAATGCATTCACATCCTTCTCCAATACAACCGCTCCTTCCAGACTGCAATCACTCCTTCCCTCTCTCCCTTCTCCTTTCTCTCACTTACATGGGGACATTTCTTCCTCCTTGACATTGCCATCCAACCACAGCAGGAATAGCTTGTAGATCGAGAGATCGAGCCATAGCAACCATTCCATTGTACCGAAGGTGAACTCCTCCCTCAATATCATATCTAATCTACCGTATCCCTCTCTTTCCCTCTCACTTCAGGACACATCTCAGGTCGATACATGTAGATGTTTCCGAATTCATTCCGAGGAATTCTTCCCTGATCAAAAGATTGTTATTGATCTCATAATTTCACCTTGATCACCTCAATAATCTTTGGAACTTGATATTGTCTAGTCTGCCAATATCCATAAAGAGGAAGAGATTCACTCGGTCCTCCTGCTACTTTCGCCCTTTTCGATACTATCTTGTATGGTTCTTCCCCTTCCTAAGATCAATCAATTATTAGATATATCATGGAATCAATAAATACTTTGATTTCTCTTCCGAATTTGATCCAGTTTATCGATCCTTGAAGATGATGAACAGATGAACGAAGAAATACCTGAACGATTAAGATGAGAGATAGGAGAAGAAAAGGAAGGCATCTCACCTTCTCTTTTCTCACAATAGATACAGGTTCGGTTTCCTTCGGATAGATTGCTTCATATTTCTTCAATTCTTTCTCCATCACATACAATGGATGGCCTTTCAATTCTCCTACTGTAGTGGGAACTGATCCATTATTGATTCGAGAATGAAATTGAACGTCTTCGGCTCTCGCACGGAATCCATCCGATCGAAATGACTAAGTGAATACGGTAAGTGTGTCGTATTGTTTGAATTCGTACCGGTAAGGAAAGTGTTTCCTTGATAAAATCGTCGATCTTCCTTCTCTTTCTGAATTTCGGAGTAGAAAATCCAGATGCGTAACGGAAAGCGATTTCACGAATGCCGAATTCTGGGAAAATGAAAATTAGTATAAACAGAATTGTAAATTGAAACGGTACTCACTATTATCCACAGCGATGACATATTGAAGAGGTTGGATTAATCTCTCTTCAATCTGATCATCTTTCAGTATTTCTCCCGATAGAGGATCGATACCTGATAGACATTATTAATGATACAAGATAATCAATCGCTAAACTTACTAATCCATATTTTCTTTTCACTGGACCACACTTCCACCCATGAATTCAAATTCTTCGCTCCATTCTCTTTTTTCTTCTTTATGGTCTTTTCTTCTTTCTCCCATGGAAAATGAAGACTGAAATTCTTCACTAGTCGAGTGATCCATTCAAATGAATGAAATAGTGCGAATAACAACTGTAAAACCGCCCTTCTCTTTACAATATTCTCTCCATTTCTTACCAAGGAAGCATCAGAAGAATCTTCATATTCCTTCTTCTCAACTAATCTTTCTAATCTCGCAGTTAATCCGAATCGATATCCTTCTTTCGGAGAGTTGAGAGTTACCTCATGGGATGGCTGAATATTCAAGGATATCATTCGATTAAGAATAAAGATCACACCCGAAATGCATTCTTGAACCATTTGAGTAATTTCGTTAGCTCTGCCTCTTTTGCTCCTTGACTAACGAAAGAATGATAGCCTGAATGGGAAGTATGAAGAGAGAGGAGAGAGGAGTGAGGGAGATGGGGGGAGGGGCTACCAGGAGGTATAGTGGTCAGCATAACAGAGGGAACGAGTTGTTCATCCAATGCAGCTCTAGTCAAATATCGACAATGAGCGACGAGAGATAGAAATAGAGTCTAAATGAGGAGATTGATTAATATTCGTAGTTAGAAGGATTCTCACTTTCTCCAGATCTCCCCTATTCTCTTTCACTTTTCTATTCACTTCAGTCTTCAACCATTTCGTTCTCCAATCTATTTTCTGCTTCTGAACTGCACTTCCTGACACTCGAACCTAAATGGAATCCAATCAAATAACCATATTCGTAAATCTCTATCATCCTTCATTCCTCCATTCCTCCATTCATTCTCCACTCTTTCTTTCTCTGTGAGTGGTGGAAATGAATCCCGATAATACAGAGAAGAGATATTCCACTCGACCACCATTTCCCGTTAATCCCATCGATCCGAAGAAGAAACAGCAGGTATTATCAATCCATCAATCGATAATCACTAGTATATACCGTAATCTCATTGAGGTGGAGGCATGGTTACAAACAGTTATCAATCGACTCATCAAATGGAATCCACAAGAGTGTCAAGTCGATGACTCAATCGAGTACAGTATTCATATACCTCTTCTTCATTCAGGCATTATTCACTCTGGCTGAATTGAAGGAATTGTGTCTTCGAGTGAGAGAAGTCTTCTGGAGTCAACCCATGCTCATTGAGGTCCCTCCCCCCCCCCCCCCCCCCNNNCCCCCCCCTCCATCCCTCCCCTCTCTCCCTCTCCATCTATCCCTCTCTCAGGTGACTGCTCCTTGCAAGATCTTCGGTGATATTCATGGTCAATATCTCGATCTTCTCACTCTCTTCAAGATCCATGGATTTCCTCCTGCTCATAACTATGTTATCATTCTCCTTCTCCTCTTCTTCTATTCTATTCATTCTCAGGTCTTCCTTGGAGATTATGTTGATAGAGGGGAATTCTCACTCGAAGTCGTCCTTCTTCTATTCGCATACAAAGTATTCCCCCCCCCCCTTCCTCCATCCTCCTCTCTCTTTTCTTCATTCAGATTCTATATCCTGACACGATGGTTCTTCTTCGTGGTAATCATGAATCTCGTCCAGTCAATATTGGATATGGATTCTTCACTGAAGTCAAGAAGAGGTTCCCTTCCCTTTCCTTCCCCTTCCATCTCTCGTCTTCTCTTGAGATACGGTCGTGAATTATACGAACTCTTCCAAACAGTCTTCTATTGTATGCCAATCTGTGCTCGAATATCCAAGACAATTCTGTGTATGCACGGAGGAATTTCAGAGGATTTGCAGACTGTTGAGAGTGTTAGTCAACTCATTGATTACTCTATCGAATGAATTCATTCTAGTTGAATAAAGTGGAACGTCCCTCTGATATTCCCGATCTGGGAGCTGTAGCTGATATGACTTGGTCTGTTAATAAGAGAAAGAATATTTCCCTCTCATCATCAATTCCAGGTCTGATCCCGATCCGAACACTGTCATGTACAATGATTCACCCAGAGGAGCTGCCCATATCTTCGGTCCCAAGGTATCCTCCCCCCCCCCTCCCCCCTCTCCCTCTCTCTTCCCCTCTTAGGCTCTCGATTTGTTCCTCAATCGTCATAATCTTCAAATGATCGTTCGTGCTCATCAAATGGTTCCCAATGGCTACGAATTCTTCCATGGGAAGAAACTGGTGAGAAGAGAGATCTACCGTATCCCATCTCCAATACAGTATTCCTCCTTAGGTGACCATATTCTCTGCTCCGTGTTATGGAGGAGCAGACAACAAAGCGGCAGTTATGAATGTGGATAAGCATTTGGTCAGTCTCCCTCTCTCTCTCTCTTGTATTCTATGAAACCCCTCTCAGCAATGCGGTTTCTCCATCTACTCTCGCAATAATGTCTGAGAAGAAGGATTGAAAGAATCACTGATATAAAACTTGAATTATATTTTCGTTACACAGTATAATTTCCAATATTCATTGACTTACTTCAATATCATTCTTCTTTTCTTGTTCTCTTTCTGGGTCAGCCAATTCAATTTCTTCCCATTCGTCTTCACTTTCTGACGATGGTTCAATATCTTCTTCGTCTTCTTCGGCCGCAACTCAAAATTAACATTTTTTTCTCGGTATTCTATCTGCTCAGTTCTCAATAACTCTTATCTACCGTACTCACCCCTTCTCTCATCTGTTCCAGTATTCGAAATGGCCATTGCAGTCTGTCCTTCACTTATTTCTTCATATCTTCCTCTACTCAATATACGAAGGAGAGCCAATAGTTCCCTCATAGTCGCCTCTTTCTCAATAAAACAATAATATTTTAAAGATCAAAGATAATTTATCACTTTGTCTCCCTCGTCATCCAATACACCAGATGCTGAATACATTTCATCCGCAGCCTAAATATTTACAAATTGCAGAGACAACTTTTCAATTTTATCTTACTCGTTCTTTAGCTTTCTTTTCGATGATATTCACAACGAATTGAGGAATTTCCCTTCTGTCTCTTGAAGATGAAGGTTGTTCATCATCAGATTCCTAAAAAAGAAATGGAGTAATATTTTTGTTGAACTCACATTCGAATGCATTCTCACAAATCGATCGAGTATCTATTACCGTACCCTCCGATTCGATTTCTTCTCAATAATATCTATGACGAATTGTGGTGGTCCTCCTCTTCCTTTCATCTTCCCATTATCTTTAGATGTTGATGGTAGATCATCTTCCTTCCCATTAATTAAATCGATATCTTCCTCCATCATCTCTATATCATCATCACTATCCAATTTCTTCTTGGATGGTATCTCTTTCTCCTCATTCCCTTTCCTCTTTCGTCCTTCATTTGTCTTTGTTTTTCCTCGTTTCCTCGGAGGCATCGATCCACCTAATCTTTTCATACCTCACTCAATAAATCACAATCTATATTCCCATTCAAGTATCTCAGTGGACCCTTCTCAACCTTTTAAGAGAAATGCAATCCAATTCGCAAATAATTGTATACATATTTATGCGTAGATTATTTCAGATCAGAATGTAACATGACAAGACAAGATAGATCAAACGGCAACTGGTATACGAATCAGTTCATAATTTCAAAATACTATTTGTACTAAGAATGAGGAATGTATCGCAATGAGAAATCTTACATGTTAATTTATAAACCGAGATGAAACGAATCGAGACCATTTTTGAATCTAATACAACTCGAAAATTAAAACGCATTGGCTATTAACAGCAGGTTACATCAATGATCAATATGACAAATTGACTAATTCTCGGTATTTTCATTATTTTCTGTGGTATCCATCATATTCTCCTTTCTATCCTCTACAGTAACTCTTCTCATTGTATTCTCAATCTTCATTTCCATATCAGTTCCTCTCAGATCGAAAATAATCGTCTGAATTGCATCACTCATCTGCACATGATCTGCCTTCCCTGTCACTTCTCCATTGTACAGAGATCGACGAGCTGCAGTGATCTGACCTGAGAAAGAGAAAGTACGGTAGATGAGAAGATGAATCTATCTACAACTGATTCTCACCTGCAGGAGTCAGACATACACATTGATTCTCTGCTTTTGGATTGGCGATGAAAGTGACCGACGTCGGATTAATCAATTGATAGAGATGCTGAATATATAATTGTTACTCGTTTTCATTATAATACTCACCTGTGCAAATAGATGATGACATGCAGAATATTGATTGTGATGATCAATAGGAGGAGGGGGATAAGTAATTGGAGGAGGAGGAATTCCATTAGAGGGAGCAATAGGAGGAGGACGACATTTAAGACGTTGACATACAAATTTATCGTCGCACGAATGAATTAGACCAAGAGGCATCAAACCCTCGGTACTTGCTGTTTCAACCACCTGCATTAAAGATATGTGAACAACTTCCCTTGTTCATCCTGTCTAATCCCCTCAATTAATAATAATATCGCACCTTGTGTACAAACTTCTCAGCATTAGCTCCTGTATGATGTTTCCCAGGAATAAGAAGATGAGATACGACAAAGTAATGAGTGTGAGGCTGCACGAAGAAAGAGATAGGTCATTATATTAATCATCTCAATATGAATAAAGTAGACTTACATTCTTTCCGAGCAGAACTCCGACGATATCTTCCTTTCCCACTGCACTATTATACTTATCCAGAATATCAGAAGGAATCGCAAGTGTCTTATTCACTTTCCAATGGCGCTGAAAGACCAAAATATACATAGGAAATATCAATGAAAGTATTAAGTTATGAGTAAGCGTTAGGTAATCATTAAATTATTAATGGAACCAGCCGATTTGGCCCCCCGCCTTCGGCGGGGTCTGATCGGCTAGCAGGCTTCACCGCTGCGCAGGTCGCTCCACATGTCACAATTTCGAAAGCGCGCGCGACATGTTTCAGTGGGTTTACAGCAGAGGTGTGCAAAAATTTCTCGACCTCTCATTTCGCAATACTCTCTCGCCGGTCAGAAAGAGCTAGAGAGTATGGAGAAATGAGAGGTCGAGAAATTTTTTGCACACCTCTGGTTTACAGTTTCGAGACCTGTTTGCGTGACTTTCGCAATAGTAGACAAGCACACACATATACACAGGGAGGACATTCTCCTTTATTTAGGAGTAATGATAATTCAGCTCACATTCATCATTTTTAGCATTTGTCCATTAAGTTCGATCTCTTTCTGCTCCATTCTCCGAACTTCATTCACCATTCTGGAACAAACACCAAATTAACATAAAAAGCGCGGTACAATTTAATACAGTTCCTAGATTTATTTCTGTTTTAAAAGTGCCTCTTACTCTAGAAATGAAGTCTGTCCATCCTTGTATTTCTTCAGAACTTCCTGAAAATAATTCATGCTATGTTAATATTTTAAACACGGTATCTCGCACATGAGCTCCTTCGAAAACATGGGTAAGAGAAGACAACCAATTTCAAATACTGAGTTAAATAAGTAACCTCTCCAAACTTGCTCTTCTCAATAATATCATTGAATAGTCTCATCGCTTCCTCTTCATATAATCTCCCAAGGCAAACTCGAATCTTCGTCGTCTGCAAAATTAAAAGGAATAATGTTGAGTACATTATCTTCAAAGTTTGTTATGTCAATCACAGCGCACGAACATATTGTTCTCTTCCCTCATTTGATGGGGTGACTGAATGGTACGAAGTGTATTCCATTCCACTTTGTCCTCTCTCCATCTCTTTCTCTCACGCCATTCTCACTATGAGTCCACCATTGATATCACCAATTTCACAGACAAAATTATAGTTATCCCTGCACTAATTCGAAGTTCTACAACCCCCTCACAATAATATGTTCACTAGATAACATTTTAATTCACTTGCATGTTCCATTCCTTCGTTCGCTTTTTCGTTGATTTTGTTTCTCGTATCCCATTCTAAGTGGGGATACAGATCGTGTTTGGGTAGAATATCCACGTTCACTCTGTAATAAGTGCATTTCCATCAATTCTAAATAGAAACTATATAATTTCGCTCATAAGCATGGCATTTCATACTTACGTGACATATCTGAGGAAGAGTACAGCAGCTTTCTCGATCTGTCCATCTCTCATATACGTCACTCCCAATTCCCACATCTTGTCCATCTCGACTAGAAATCTGCATATAACAACATTATACAATCACATACATATTATGGAAAAGAAAGATGAACACCTACCTGTCCATAGGAATGTCGTTAACGGTATCGATGACGACCTTCGAACTGTCGAACAACTTTTTCATTCTCTTGATTGGAAAGAGAATGATCTCTTCTTTATTGGGAAGATCTTTGATGGCCGAATTCATCTGAGACTTCGTATCACTTTGGGCACTTTGGATACTTTGGGATTGTAACCCACAATAGAGACTACACAGCATAACAACACTGTGCGCCAATATGATAATGAATCAAGTATGGATTGAAAGAGGGGTCTAATTGAAAGGAGAGGGAAGGGTAGATCAAATGAGAAATCTAGATACGAGCACGTCTAGACACGTGAGATGCGCCCAATCAGCTCATTCCATAAATTACATGCAAAAGAGAATAAATTCAAGGAATTTAAGGGAAGATTTGTAATTGGTTCTCTTACTCACACAGGTATAATAAGAGTAAGTATACTCTATGGGTATACATTTCTACCGCTGTTTGATCATTTGTTTATTGAACAAAAAAAATCACTGACTGACAAAATTTATAAGGATATGGGTGAATGAATATTTACAGATCACAGAAAGGCAAGAGGGAAGTATAGTGTGTTGTGATGAATGGAAATGAACAAGAAGGGGCAGATTGATCATCCCCATGCTGGAGTCGTAGAATAGTGAATTACGAGCTCATTCGATTGCTCGAGGCAATAACACTTCCTCAGAAGATCCAAAGTGTGATCAGGAGATGGAGCAAATGTTTGAGAAATGTAAAGGAAAAGTGACTGGTTAGGTTCTAGCTTAAGAAGAGTACGAATAGTCTGAGTAAGCCATGCAATATCATGAGAAGCATCAATGTTATACTTTTTGTTCTTGAGAATTGGAGCATCTCCTACGGATCGGAGAAGAACTGTTACTTTGTCGGCCATCTGAATATTTTAAACCCAATGAAGGTTTTAAGGAAATATCACATTACCTTAGATGGGAATGGACGAAGAGGCGAAAGTGAAGAGAAGTGCAGAACCAGCAGAGAGAACCAAAGCAAATACCTACAATGAATATTTAATATTAATAGCGGTTTCACGCATTATTTTTTAATTTCATAAATAGTATGATTCATAACTGTATGAATGAATTTAAGGAGAAAAGAATACCTAAAAGTAGCGTCTAAACGGTTTAGACGCTAGAGATCGGAATAAACCGATTAACAAATCAAAAGACTCACGATATTGAAAAGAGTCCTCTCCCAGGGCTCTAGCATGTACAGGCCTGTTACTAACAGGTACTGCAGATACAGCCACTCGAAGCCGCTTGCCTGAAAAAATCGTGGTGACCTGAGTGAACATACATGCATGTGTAAGGAAACCAAAGTAAGCCTCAATTAGAAACCCGTTGAATCGATATTGCATAAGCAAAATGGATGACTCACGGGTTTGGGAGCGGAGCCTCTTCTATCCGACCGTCCTTTACCCATGAACGCTGCGTGGTATGACGCAGCGGATCAGCACACCACTCTTATCTTCCGACTATCGTATCACGCACGGCAGAATTGATTTCTCTCAGAACCGGGAAATCTTGAAATATGTGTAGCCGTGTTTTAGTTTTTTTAGCGTCTCTTTCTGTCTTTTACAGACTTGGTGGTGTACTTTCTCCGGTTCGCAATTCTCGCGACAAAGTCTCTCGCATTTCCTCCATTGCGCAACGCATGTTGTGAAATTATTGTGCAATCTATTCCACACCCCACCCCCCCCCCTCGATAGCCCCTTCAAATCCCTCACTACTTCTCATAGAACTCTTTGAGAAACGCTCTTTCCCACTATTGTTTTCATGCTTGTGCCTGTCTCCTGCTTGTTCTCTTGGCGCGTGATTACTCATACCAGTTTTTGTGAGCTACGTCGTAACACAAATAATATTATGCGTTACTTTTTCCAGTTCACTCTAAATGGCTAAAGGTAGGAATAAAAATAAAGATCGCGAGGGATCAGCATCGGTCGTGGGAGGTTCTTCTCGCCCTAAAACATGTGAGTTCAATAGATGAACAGATATCTCATAGGGAGTTATTTTGCGTCGAAATTATAAAGATTTCATTCTGATTTCATCTTTTGATTTGCTTCTTAATCACGGTACGTTGCAGCCCGAAAAACTGACTACGATGATAGCGATTGTGAATCGATATCCACTCACATTACTTTGGATGACGATATGAGAAGTGTTCAAGGTAAATAAGTACCATCTCATTAGAAATAGTGAAGCATGTTCACGTGATTGCAATCGCCAAATTCTTATCAGCTCTGTTTAAGGGGCCGACGAAACAGAAGAAATTATTGGAGCTGGATTGGTTGATTCACTCTGTGAACACATGGATAATGCTACACACAAGAAGTTAGTAATTTATCCACACTAATGCAGTATGGTTCCTACAGTGTAACAGCGCGACCAGCTATGATTTTCGCTAAATTATCACGAAGGAAACCTGAAATAGAGGGAAATTCAAATTTTGTCTACAATAGGCCGTTTGTAAACACGAAATATAATTCAAAATGGATTTATCTTAATTATATGAATGCGTCTCCTATTTTTCCATTGAAAATATGAAACAGGGGTATAATGAGCATCAGCTTGCTCACGACTCATTTTTTTTGTCTATATTCTCTTAGAAAACGGCAGCAGTTTTCACTGTTGAAGTAGTGCATTGCGTAAGACGATGCTGCGGTTGGACGAAACTGTTCCAATAGAGGGTGCCATATCATCATCCGGAATTGACTGAAAGACTTCTTCTTAAAAGTAATTGAACAATTGAGTATCTCGATCCGATTGGCTGCGCTTCGAAATCTGTATCTCATCCTCGCATCGAATTATCTAGGCAGTGAGTTGATCAAATACAAGGTGAGGATTACGATTATTCAAAGGGAATTTTCATGATATATGCATAATCATCTTGGAATATTTCCTGAATGCAGGCAACCTTGGCTGATCTTGCAACGAAAGCAATCAAGAAGACAGATGAAGAATGTATAGTTGGATCTCAATTATTGGCTGTTCTCGCTATTCAACTTGGTATCCATTCTTTCATATGATATACTTCGAATCATAGAATATCGTGTTCGAATAGAAATGATTACATTTCTAGGAGAGGAACTATCATCAGAAGTACCAGAGGCTCTTCTTCTTTTATGTCCAATTATGACTGATTCTGCTCGTATTCTGGGAGTTCGCTCGGCTGCTGCTCTTTCTATCGGAATTACTGCCTATTTCGCATGCGAGACTGAGGTATCCTCGAATTTAATACTATTACATTTATAATATTAGGAATATTTTCTGAATATCCAATTATCATACTTGAATTGTGTACTCGCAGTTATCAGAATTGATCGAATTACTTAAGGATGTGTTCGCCAGTTGCTTCAAGGCCCTCTCTGACACATGGGGAGCATTCAAGGTATGCCAGTTGAATCTTCCTATTTATATTATTAGGTCAGTATCTTTATTGTCCATAAATAGACGCTTATGGGTGATGTTCACTGTTTTCTAAATATCAATTGTAGGTGGGAACTCAGTATACTTCTCTCTTCTGTTCATCTATTGGTGCATGGTGTCTTGCACTCGAGAAGGCTGACAATCAACAACTTACGGCCGCCATTGCACTTCAGCCTAAATTGGTCAGTCACCTTTTTATTATTTTTCTGTTGTTGCGGCGCAAATAAAAAAAATCTTAAAAAATTTTTTTTATTAATTATCGTTATTCCAGGTTGCATTCGTGGAGGGAAATCAATTGGAGATGAGAGTATCCGCAGGTATTCTTTTCTCATTTAAAAGACGAGTAATGTTGATAACTCACTAAATGTTTCCATTTTCATTGAGTGAATTTCAGGAGAAGCTCTAGCGTTCCTCTACGAAATTATCGGCGAAAAGAGGAGCTCCTACAAATTTCCCAATCACGAACACCTCGCTCATGTGAGTATTTTTAATTTCACATTTTGAAATCACATTGAAATTTTTAAAATGTTATTCTGACGGTGAGACTGATCCTATCATTACTAAGTCATTTATATCTGAGTGTTCTCACACGTAAATACGCATAAAAAATCTTATAGTTAATATTTCGAAATTTCAATTTCAGATTCTCGGAGAATTGGCCTCTGAGAGTAGCAAGGGAAAGACGAAAAAGGACAAAAGAGTTCAAAAGATGACATTCAGGTAAGAATTATTCTAGCCTTTACATATGCTTATAGAGTGGTACATTTGAATAATGCATAATGTTCCTTTCAGACAAATCTACTCATTCATCACAGAGGGAGAGGCTCCCTCTCTCACTATCAAATTGGATAAAGAGAATCTCGAATTAGACTCGTGTACATACAAGATGGTCTACGATCAATTAACTGAGGTAGGTCAAAAGAAGGGGGAAGGGAGTGAGAGATCAGAGAATGAATAAATGGATTGCAGCTACTCAGAGGAGGAATGAGAAGACAATTGAAAAAGAATGAATTGCTCAGAGAATTTTTCGATTTGGGAGCACCCGTGGAAGAAACGGATGAAAGGATGAACAAAGCTAATAGGGTATGTCCGATTCTCTTCCTTCTTTCTCTGTAGGAAATACGGTTAGAGTTAGATATTTTTGCTCCATCATCCAACATCACAAGGCTGAGTCTCTCTTTCTCTCCATGGTCATTCACTCATATTTATTCAATTTCAGATGGCAATTCAAAATTCGATAAATAAGATGAGGGACCAACAGCGTGCTAAGCTGAGAGACAAGAGGTCCTGTTAAAGAGAAGGAGATATCAGTTGATTGTCCTGGGGAGACAATAAATCTCATTTCTCATTTGATCGCTTTCTCGTTCCGTTCACACTGAATATCTCACAAGAGAAACACCGAAAATGAGAAGGAATGTGGATAGATCAGAGATACGAACTGATCATAGCAAATACCTTTCGAATAATAATGAATATTCTTTTTTTTTTAACTGGCAAGCCATTCCTCTCATTTTTTGGCACTAGGTCGGATGAGAACCGTCGGATGAGAACCGACTGGATGAGAACCAACAAAAAAATTTTTTCTCCGTTTATGGTGTTTAGAACACCCTGGCAAAATACTACGACGCTCAAAAAATTTTTTGGTTCTTATCCAGTCGGTTCTCATCCGACCTAGTGCCCATTTTTTTTGTTATTTATGACAACAATGATACATAGAATTTATTGATATTAGTTCATAAATACATGTATTACCCATAGTCTCGATCTGATCTCTAGATAACAACAAAACGCAACAAAAACTAAATAAGAAAGAATGAGGAACTAGAAATCAACAGTCTGTTTATCTTGATCACACGCACATCCTCCATTAGTCGAACAACTTCCTCCTACTGATGCTTCCGGCATCTTATTTGCCTTCTAATAATAGTATTTGTATAATTAAGATACTGTATTACTATGAGTACCTTTTTAACTCCGATTGTCGTGTCTCCCGTGTTTAATCCCTCCAATAGAAGACACGCCTTGCAAAGAGGTTGACTCGAGATGAAGTTACACCTCAAATAAATAAATGGTATACCAAAATTATGAAGAGAAGGTTGAGAGAAAGAATTGAATACTCATGATAAACATACTTAGTACAGAATCCAAGAGTGGGAACTGCTACTTCCTTCTTCACGGAGATATTCTCAGCTGATCGAATAAGATCGAGAATTGCTCGAGGACGAGTTCGTTCCAATCTCTTCACAAATGTTCTGAATTTAATTGATAAACACAATTCAAATTGATATGATGAAAGAACCTTGCGAACTGTCGATATGCATTGGGAGCATAAATACATTCTGTGTAGAAATAATCGAGATTTTTTACTCTTGCATACATTACAATATCCTTTTCAAAACAGAACTGAAGAATATTGAGAATAGATCTGAGATTGAATCTAATTACCGTACCTTAAGGGGTTTGGCTCGTGGCAATTGTGCTTCTCCTCCACTAGAAGTACAGATGGCTGTGCATCTTGAATATAATACAAGTAATTGATTGATATTCATTCCATCTACCATACCTCTCTAATCGGGCAATATCTCCTCTGAGTACATTCATCAATACAGTCTCTGCCATATCATCTGCATTGTGTCCTGTTAGCAGCTTCGATGCTCCCAATAGATGAGCACCTCTGGGAAAACACTCATTGATAACATTTGGTCGTCCGTCAATAAATCGTTCTGAACTCTAGTTGAGGACAGCTCTTATAATTTGAGAGGATAGAATGATAAAGTCAAGAATAATCAAATCCCCCTTGGGAAAGAATATCTCACCTATCGAGTGCCTGCCTTCTGAATACTCCACAAAATGTACAATTATTCTTCTTCCCTATTTTAGCCACAATTTCGTCCATTGTCCAATTATACAACTCCTGAAGTAAAACACTAAATCAGTCAATGAACTTATAATTCAGACCGAAAAAAACTAACCTTATAGGATAGGATCTTCAATGGCAGATCATATTCGATTTTGTTCCTTTCAACCGCCTGTAAATTAACTGGTGACCCATGCGAAACCCCTTCTCAAGTTTGCAAGAGAAAGTGAAAATTGGGGAAGGCCGTATGTGCAAATGTTAAGAGTTTCGTTGGGAACGAACGAGATAGGGATAGCTAGTCTCTAAAGGAAGAGAAGGATGCTTCCTGTGATGAATAGGTCAAGAAAGTGAAATGAACTCCGTTCTTACTTGCAATGAATCGTCTCGATATCCCTTGATGCCCTCGTCAATCGATAGTAGAAACAACTCTAATCCATAATCAAATCTCGAGTTTAGTGTCTGAAAGTCAGTTTTGCTTTTAGTATTCAGTTTAGAACAAGCGTAAGTAAATTACGTTGTTTTTAATGCAAGACAGTACCTTCATAACATACGCGAGTACGGTAGAATCTTTTCCTCCCGATGCTCCGAGTGCCACTTTTTCTCCTCGAGTAAATAGATTCGTAGACGTGATCGTATCGTGAACATCCTAGGTCCGGATGAACGATTAGAACAAGGAAGGAACTAATTGAATCATGGGCTTAATTTGGTCCCGAAGCTATGCTCACTTGTTCAAACGCAGCGACAAAACAGTTTTCGCAAACAGGTCGCGAATCTTTGGCCCGCTTAATTTTCGCTGCTTGACCGCATCCTCCACTGCATTCAATCGGCATCGATGGACACTGAAAAGACACTTGAATGAACGAATTGAGGAAGAAAAACGACAAAGATCCACACATTATATTTCGAAATTGTAGCAAGTTGTGCTGCGAGTGTGACGTAGCTAGTATCGCATGTCACATACTCGATCAAATTCAAAGGTCATCAATTCAATTGTGCGTCTACTGCTCACTTACTCTGACGAAATCATTACTCGCACTTATCTCAGCGCATTTTGTGACAGAACGGTGGGTCACTCGCACACTTTCCGATGAAAGAGTAAAACGGAGTGGATAGAACTTGAAGCTAATGATCGAACATAAAGAAATAACTGCTTAGAATATCTAAATAATCGAAAAATATCGATGAAGAATAAGTGAGAAAAAGTGAAAAAAATGGAAGTGAATACAGTATTTTTGAGTTGGAGCATATGACGAAGCAGATAGATGACTACTCTTCAATACAGTACTCCTTTTTCCAGTTCAAGTTTATAGAAACTTCGAAATGCGGGCTAAATCGTGTTTTATGTGTGAGTGTTAGGGCAGACGGGATTGAATGGGCAGTTGACTCGCCTCTCTCTCTTTTTCTTACTCTTTCCCTTCACAGGGTCAACTCAACTTGGTATTCAAGAGAGGGGGCGGTTCTGCGAATTCTCTATCGCTTCTCACTCCCTCTTTCTCTTCCTCCCTTTCTTCTTCTTCTTCTCAAGGCGGAGTCACCTCTGTCCCTTCCGCATCTCCTCCATATCACCTCGATCGATAGTTGTTCTCACTTTGTGTGGCAGCCCCTCGAGACTGCATAGCTGCCCCGTCTACAGTAATGCACGGGAAGAGTGAGCATCAGGCTCCTCTGGTGGTTCGATATCTGGAGAAGTTTCTTCATCGTACAGGACTCTTTGTAGCAGATCATCATACTTCTGTGTTGGTGGTGAGTCTTCTTCTGCTTCTTCCTCCCCCCCCCCCTTCTCCTTCTCCTTCCCTCATTTCCTCGTTTTGCCCTTGGGAAGGAGTCTAATCCCCCTTCTTATACAGTTCACCCTCGTCATTACTGCAATCACCTCTGTCAAAATCGTTTTCACCCCTCAGGAGGATGACATCAAGACAGGTAATCGATATTTCCCTTCCCTGATCAATCTACCGTATCCCTTCAGGATATACTCCTTTCGGTGCTCGATCTCTTCATGAAATGGATGTGTATAATGCATTCTTTGCCCATAAGGGAGATCCCATTGCAGCTTTTCTTCTGATATCAGCGAAAGATGGACAATCTCTCATTCGACCAGTAAGTCTCCTTCCTCAATGAACATCTATCTCTTCCATTCTACAGAATTATATGGAAGAAGTAATTCGAGCACTTGATTTTGTCTCTGGATCAGTGACTCATCTGGATAAATCATTCTATGATTTGTGTACTGATTGGTGTCTAGTCAATGAACCAATCCGTCAATTCGCCGTAAGTATTCTTTCTTCTTCCCTCTATCTTCATCTTCTCATCCAATATCATTCAGAATGGAATGAATATTCGTGCCCTATCAAATGAATCATCAGATCCTCTTGTTCGTGTCAATCTCACCTTCCCTATTATGGAGGTATCCTTCTCTCCCCCTCATTACCCCCTCATCCCCTCCCCCTCATTCTCTTCATCCGTTCTTCTTTTCAGGTTCTCGGGAAGCAGTTGGATTTATCTGCCAACTTTTTTGGCGTTCAAGGGGATGAAAAGGGATCGATCACTTTCTTGAGAGTGATTGGAGCTCAATTTAGAGCAGGTAGAGAAGGGATGAAGATGATAGAAAGACATTCAATTGATACTGGGGGTCGATGGTTTTATTTCTCTCTCTTTCTTCATTTAAGCATCATATTGATCTCTCCATGGGTTCAGATGTACCCAATGGATGGACTGCTGATGACGTCAAAGCATACGAACGAAATGTCTCAACTAAATTGCACAGGTGACCACTCCTAAAAGGAAAAAAGAGTTCAATGAAAGACCATTGACTCTTCTTATTATCTAGACTAAAAGATGCTCATCCAATAGAATAGTCTTTCAGTGAATTCAATTCAACTCTCATTGATGCGTATGGTCTGTCTCTTACATACACAGCTGATGAGGTAGAAGAGAAGAGATCATTCATAGTTCATATTCTTCTCTTCAGATCGTTCGAACAGGAATGACCATCTTCCCTTATATAGCCATTGGATTCCTCATTATGTGTGGATTCTCAATAGTGACTCTCATTATTTCTTCAATCTATCTCAGACAGGTCAAAACACTTTCCATCTATTCAATCCCCTCTCCACAGGGGTCGCTAACACTCCCAAATAGCCTCTAATTCAACCTGAATAAGAGTAAACACGCTGCATAAACATGCCAATGTTGCGAAAACTGTAGACTCGTTCTTAAGAAAGGGAAGGGGATACAGTATATGGGATGAGGAAGTATATTTCAGTCATTCAAACATCGTATCTCAATGGCAATTCTTGGTTGTGTCTGACCCCTTCTCGCAACATCTTCAGCTCTTGGTCTTCTATTCTGGATGGGATTCAGATTCGGATCTATTCTATGTGTTACTCCCTTCCTCATTCTTGCTATTGGTATGTGACCTTTGATCTCTCCCTCAATGACTAAACCAGAGATTGCAACTCTTTCCGTCAAAACCTTCTCTCTATACAATAGACAGAGAACCATCTCACAACTTTCGCTCTCATCAAACTCTTCTTTACCAATGGAAGACTGTAGGGGTAGGGGAGGGGGATAGACTGAGAGGGGAGGAGGAAGAGTCTCTTCCGCTCTCGAGAGAAGGAAGTATTCTTCAGGAGTTGATGATGCATATCTGACAATTCAATCATGGATTAGAATGAGAGATCTTCCCATCTCCCACAGAGATAAAATTGCTGCTGTGACGGTTGATGTCGGTTAGTTGACCTCCAATTAATTCCTATTTACCTCTTTTCACACTTTACTGAATATATTGAATAAGTACAGTATTTTTCGGAGATGTTTGATTAGAAAGAGTACAAAGATTCGTCAATAGTTGTCTCTTCGTGTGAGATTGAACCTGTCTCCCAACTTCTTTCGTCTCTAATCAGTTGGATGACGAATCTATTTCTCATTGGCACAGTCCAATCATTTATGAACAAACAAAACATTCATAAATATCCAAATTTCCAGTTGCAATTTCATGAATGAATCTACATTTCAGGCCCCTCCATTTCGATTACTTCTCTCACAAATTTCCTTGCTTTTGCCATTGGAATCTATACTCCAACTCCTGAGATTCAATTATTCTGCATTGGAAATGTTGTCGCAGTCATATTTGATTACATTTATCAGGTCGGTGAAACTCGTCCAACTCAGGTCGATTGAACTTCCTTAGGGAAAAAGCTCGTAAATGAAAGGGAAAGAACAAACTTTGAGCGAAAAAAAAGCATCGATCTCAATTGGGTATGTTCACTTTGAGTGAACAACGAACATATCTAGAATGATAGACTGGTCATAGGAAAGAAAAGACGAGTCATCGATAGAGAAAGATCATTGATAGATTGAAGGATAGAATGATGATTCGTTTCAGTTGACAATGTACATGGCAATTGTATCGATATCTGGAGAGAAAGAGATTCTCGAAGAAGAAGCGAAGAAAGAAGAAATGAAGAATATGGATAAGGAATCAAGACAAGTTGCAATTGTCCCTCCAAAAGTGGAAGTGAGTCTTCTCTCTCTCTCTTCTCTCTTGCATGGTGTGATGGGTGGAATGGCATGTGAACTGTCCTCCTTTAATGGATAAATGTAATCAGTCCAGTCTTGTCCATTCCATAGTTGTCCTCTTCAACTTCTCAATCGGATTCTCACTTCACAATTATTTCAATCAATCGAAATTCCTTCATTCGACCAGCATCTTCTGTGTGCACTGAAGAAGGAGAAGGAGGAAGTGTAAGGGAGAATAACAGAATGATATATGCACTACTCATACTTTGCACCATTCCATCTACCGTATTACATCCTCACTAATCGATTATTTCAGTTATCACGTCTCCTGGAAACATATTCTGAATGGCTATCCAATGGATTCACAACAATCATAATCTTCCTTTGTCTTCTTGTCTATTGGTGGATGTCAATCGAAGGAGCTCTCTCTATTAAGATCCTCCTTTCTCCTGACAAACTAGTCATTCATGATTCCAAACTGCTCCAGGTATGGATGAAATGAAGAGACTCTTCTATCGATCTCCCTCCTTGCAGATGAATTATCTCCGTGATACTTACATTAATCCTAATTACACTACAGTGAATATCTTCGTGAGCAATGTAATTGATCCATCCATCTTTTCATCAATGAATTATTATAATTTAGCCTGGAGATCTCGATGATCCTTCTCAATTGAAAAGAGTTAAAGCTTCAATCGAAGCATTCGAACAATTCCCAGAATGCCTCGGACCAAAATTCTCTCATTTCTGGCTAAGAGATTATGAAGAATTTATTCAAGCTGGAGGAAATGAAGAGACCGAGGTTGGAAATGGAATTTATTTATTGAAGAATCGATCTAATTAATTTCCACTAAGGACTACGAGGATGGATCTTCTGATTCCAATGGAACTTCTTCTATTTACTCGAAGAAAATGATGAGACCTTTCCTCGAATGGCCTGAATTCCAGCACTTAAATGCATTTATTCGATTTGATGAGAACGAAAAGTAAGTTTCTTCTTCCTCCCATATCATCATTAGAGAGTCTTAATCAGGATCAAGAGTTTCTTCGCAACAGTCTCTTATCATGGGGATAAATTGGGTGAATTCGATGAACAAACTCGAATTCTCAAGAAATGGAGAACGACTGCGGATAGATTTGCCCCTCTTGCAGTTGATATATTCAGTGATAATTCCCAATTCATCGACCAAGTAATCCTCCTCTTCCCCCTTCTCCCTTCATCCCTCTCTCTTCTCAGGTTGATACTATTCTTCCTGCCACAATCTCTACATCATTTGCAACTCTTTTCTGTATGATCATCGTCTGTTTTCTCTTCATGTACAATCTCTTCACTGTTCTCGTCGCTTCATCATCAATTGCATCAATTTGTATTGGAGTATTCGGTCTTCTTTCCTATTGGGGAATAGATCTCGATCCAATCTCAATGGCAACTACAATTATGTCCATTGGATTCTCCGTTGATTTCCCTGCTCATGTAACTTATCATTATTTCCGTGAAGGATTAGAAGATTCTCAAGCTGCTCCTTCAAAGAGAATTGCGAGGTAAATAATGAAGCAAGTATTGATTATCTCTTCTTCTCTTCAGATCTCTCGTTGCTATTGGATTCCCTCTTCTTCAATGTGGAATATCAACTATTCTATTCGTCTGTTGTCTTCTATTCGTTCCTACGTATATGTCCGAGGTGAGATCTCCTTCCCTTCCCCTCCACCTCTCTCTCTCTCTTTTCTCTCCGTCCTTGATCCCTCGATGACGTCATATCCGGTAATATCTCTTCAGGTCTTCGTGAAGACAATGATTCTCGTTGTCTCACTTGGTCTAATTCACGGTCTAATGGTCGTTCCCGTATTCCTCTGTGCATTCACTAATCTCTATCATATATTCTTCGATCCTTCAAATGACAATCAAGTGAGATATTCAATGTGATATCATCAAGTAGTTAAAGGGGGGGGGGATTGACTCACTCACTCTTTCCTCTATCATCATGCTATTGAGATTGCTCGAACTCTCTATCACTTCTCTCTTACTGCAAAAGGGGGGAAATGGGAGTGGACTGCATTCCATTCCATTCTAGTACAGATTTGATCAATTCTGCACACAGAAAAACAAGTGGAATATAATGAACTTTGATTGTCCTCTTTCTCTTTCAGTCTTTATCTTCGTTCGCACGAATTCTTCGATGGAGTGGAGTTTCTCCTTCTACATCAGACAAAGAGATTCCTTCCTCGTAGATAATCCCCCCTTCTCCCTTTCTCTCCCTCTCGTAGAGTATCCAATGGACTAATCGTCAATGATATACTGGTATAACAGAGGATTCTCATTTGGTCTACTTCATTTCCTTCCCTCTATCCCATTCAATCTTTCTCATCATTCTCATTCACTGCCATAATCTGTATATTATCTTGTCATTCTTCCAATGGACGAATCAATCTCTTTGTTCTCTCCCCCTTCCTTCATATTACTTCTCATTCTCTCGCCTTACGAGTATTCCATTCGATTTTCCTTCATCAAGTGCAAATAAATGATAAATGGATGAATCAGTCGTGTTTTCACGGTTCATCGCAGTTTCTCAATACCCAGTACTCAACCTTGTCCCTCTTCTCTCTCACTAAAACTTTACCAACGATCACTAATTGAGTTTCGTAACTGTTCCAAAGTTCGAACAAAATGTTCCCAGAGCACCCAAACGAATTACTGTTCAGAAGGTTCACACACAAGTGAACTATTAGTCTAGTCAAAAAAGAAACAAGTTTGAGTGAAGGAAACTAATTGACCCTTTCAATCCTTTGATTGAACCTTTCTTCTTCTTCCTCTCTCTGGTCTACTTTAATCTCGGCCTTGATCTACAATAAGAGACTACTTCACTACTTTATCCATTGTGAGATTAGCAAGTAAGTATAACAAAATGAATAAAATAAACAAATGAGAGATGGGCAAGTAACCGAGTTGAATAAAATTAGAGATTAAATGGATTAGAATGAGATCTGTTAGGAAAGAGACGAATGGTACAACTAACGGGTCTAATAGATAAATGAGTACGCATGAAATAACCAGTTAATAACAAACAAAAATGATATGTGGAATACTCCGAGGTAGTTGATATTGATGATGCATCTACAGTGTCATTACGACGAATTGTGAGTATTCTGCAATGATAAATGATGTGAGTGCATGTGTACTCTCTCCCTCCATTCCCCCCTCCCTCTCTCTCTCTCTTCGAATCGCTCAAATATCAACTCACTCTAACATCTCTCAGTGCATCCATAAGAGAAAGAGTAATCTGTTCATGAGCTTCAAGGAATGACTGGAGAGAACCTCCCTTCAGACTGGATATGAATGACACAACATCTGAAATGAAATCATTATTGTCATTGTACATCTCTCAATCGTAATTCCATTAACAGTGTTACATGGGTGCTACATAAAAAAGCATACCCTGTACAGATGCAATGGCTGGTTTATCCATCTCTGTCTCTGCCTCTTTCTCCATTTCCTTCTTATTGTCCTTCTCTTCATTCTCTTTATTATCTTCATTCATCTCCATCACTTCATCATCTTTTTCATCCTTCTTCGCAATTACATCGCTTAAATATTCATTCTCCTGTTATACTCTAAATTCTTGAATCTCACCTTTCCTCTTGAGCCACTTCAATCTGATTCTCGTTAACAACATCGTCTACCTCTTCTTTCTTTTCTTCAATCATTTCAATCTCCATTGATTCTTTCGTATTTTCTTCTTTCTTTTCCTTCTCAACTTCTTCTTTCTTCTCATCTTCGTCTTCCTTCATTTTCTTCACTCGAATGGGAGAATCACAGAGAGCCAGACGTTTACGAGACTACAATAACATATTTTATATAATAGACTGAAAATTCTCCTCGTTAAATAATCAATATCATACCAGAATACCGTACCTTCGATTTGGGAGGGGAAGTGTGAGATGTGACAGGAGATAGATCAATCAATGGGAGAGATGTGTCCATCTTGGAGGAGAATACAGTCTCCCCTATGTTATTCCTATCGGTAGAGACTATCGCATTCTCTTTCTTCTTCTCAGGAGTACAAATAGGAGGAAGAGATTGAGACGATGGTTTCTCACTACGAGCGAGTATTACCTTCAGTTCCTTTTGAACTGTCAACATCTGAATAATTCCATTGATGGATAGTACAATAAGAGGGGAAATACAATACCTTGGGAGGTTTAATTCCCATTATTCCATTGATTTCCTTCGAAGTCAATGACGCGAGTTGTCCTATTGTCTTCACTCCAATCATCTCCAAACTCTTCTTAATCATTCGAGAATTCAGTCTAAATAAATATAATTACACAATCGTAAATAAATCACCAATATTCAAATAGTGCTTACCCTAACTTGAGAATGATTGTATCGATAGAATCCTCATTATCTCGAAGAGGGGCGAATACCATCTACAACCATTTATTCACTTATTCTTTCCTCTTCCTTTCTCCTACCTTTTCAGTCTTATCCTCAATTCCTCGATCTTCCTTCTTTTCTCCTTCTTCCTCTTCAATAATTTCAACCTTCACATCATCCGTCAAATTGAAATGAACACCGCCCTTCTTCTTCTACAAATATACCTTTTTATATTTTCCTCGTTAAATGAAGTCTAAATTTTACATATATATTTCATACAAAACCTCGAACAAAAAAACCCAACGTGTTATCGATATTTTGACTCTAGACTTAGATATTATGCTCAACCCTGATCATTTAACGATACTCATGAATATAGAAAATTTTTTTTGAAGAAATTGGTAGTTTTATATAAATATAAATGTGCAATTATCTCATAATTGAACACTCCTGACCTCTGATCTTTTCTTCTTAGAAGACGATAATATTCCAACTGGTTCGAATGATCCACGACTATAATATTCAATATTAAATTCATCCTCTTCCTACCCCCCCCCTTCAATTGAAATGAGACTTACTTGGCAGGAGTACTTGGAATATCCATTTCTCCATCCATTGATTTGATAGGAGATGAATCCTCGATGATGGAATGTCTAATGGGAAGGGAATCATCAAGACAAATTAATGAATGATCAGGAGATGTTATCGTGATCTTCTCATCTCTCTTTGGAGTTAATATCTTCGTCGTCTCATCATTCGTTATTTCCTCCTTCATACTTAATACCACCGAACTTCCTTCTCCATCATCTTCATCACATTTCTCATCTTTCGTCTTCACTTCCTCTTCCTTCTTTTCACTTGTCTCATCTTTCTCTTTCTTGTCAGTCTTATCACCTTCCTTTTCTTCATTATTTTCATGCTCCTTTGTAACCTTCTCTTCTTTCTTTTCTTCCTCCTTCCTTTCTTTCTTTCCTTGTTTCTTCTTAATTTTCTCTTCATCCATCTTTTCTTTCTCTTCAATCTTTCCCAATCTTTTACTCTTTCTTCGAGGTGAATTCGTCAGTGGAGAATTCATGGATAGAGCAGCTTCCAACTGAAACAAGAACATCCTCATGAAATTAATCGATAAAAGCATCCTTTCCTCCAACTCTCTCTCTCTCACCTTCTTTCTCGATGGACTTCTCTCTTCTCTCGTCTTAATATTCATCTTAACAGGAGTCTTCGTCTTTCTTCTGTTTCCCTTTCTCTCATCTTCTTCCATCATACTATCAGATGATGCCGACTAAAACGAGAAATTAAATTTATATGAGCAGCAGTAATCTATTATCTACCTCTTCAATATTATCATCCTTTATTTTATATTGTACTTTCTCTTTATTCACTTCAACCTTCTCTTTTTCATTATCGTTTTCCGTCTTCTTTAAGTCTTTCTTTTCTTCCTTCTCATCACTAAATCAAGAAATGAGATCGTCGTAGTCGAAAGAATCGATTACCTTTTCTTCCCAATAATCAAATCAGAGAAATCAGTCTTCATTTGTCCTTTCTTCGATCCACTTGACTTCGAACCATCAGCACATGACATTCTGTCAATTCATCTTTTGATCAATCACATTGATAAAGTATAAACATACGACATTTCGAATATATCAGAAGGAATCTTTTGGATTCCAGTCGTCGATTCATCCTCCATGAAGGGGAGACGATCTCTATAATGGAAAAATGGCCACTTAGGAACAAACAACAACAACATCTAGTATCGCGTCTCGCACTTCTCCTTATCCTACGTTTTTGTCGATCGGTGGTATGCTTTTATCAAATTTTTGTTCAAATTGGCCTAAGAATGTGGAAAGCATACTGTGCCCGGTTGGGAGAGGTTTTTTTTACTTCTGATCATCACTCACTTTTTCTCCATCATCATTTCCTTCTGTTTCTCAGTCATTCTCTGCTTTTTCTTCGGAGACTCCTGTCAATTGGAAAATATTAATCGATAATTTATTTTTCTACAGAAATCCAAATGTACTACACTGATAATTCAATTTAGATATAATATGATACCACAGGATAGAACTGGACTGAATCTTCATCCATAAGATCGATAATCTTGAGAGCATCATTTGCATTCTTCGCCTTTTTAATTGGAGCAGGAGAAGAGAAGATTGAGCCTTTCTTCAGAGTTGAACAAGTGATAACCGACTGATATTAGATACACGATTATCGACTTATTTTAACTATTTATCTATCTAATCGAATAATTAAATATATCAATAAAGAAACCTTCTTGGGCGATCCTCCTTCCAATTTTACCTCGAATGCAGCATTGATCTAAGTGTAAATATAATTGTTTTTTTCAATAATAGATATGTGACTTACGGTGTTGGGTGGAATGGGTAGATTGAACCATTTGAGTCTTCCCATTAATTCATCTGTGATCGATACACCAGATAGTTCTTCCATTCGACAACCATACCATTTCTTCCATAGAGTACATACTGTCTCGCGAATCTGTAAGAAGATTCATTTGTTGATTATGGAAATATCCGTTTCTTCTTGTATTCAGATAGCGTACCTCCGTCGAGATATCTACAGTGAGTGCAATGGTGAAGAATGATTCGAATTGAGAAAGAGTCGTCTTAGGAAGGTGAGTATTGATTATTTCAGTGAGTAGTTCAACCATCTGAAGGATTCTCAATCAATAATGAATATGAGTAAATCAACCTTGGAGATAAATGAGGAGCATTGATTCTTTGCACTCTGATTCTTCATCATCGAAATCGATTTGATTATGGTAGAAAGAATGTGCGAGTCCGACAAACTCATTATGCACTTCCATTTCTAGAAAGAATAATATGATAGTGTCATTTCTGGGATGGAAAAGTACCTTCTCATTTTCCATCTTGCCACTGATTAGGAGATAGACGACTTCAGTCAGAATGGGAATACATTCATTCATGTAATCACATGACATCTGTAAGTTATTTATCCTTCCTTCCCAAAGGTCAAATACCGCTCCCGAAAGGACCTATGCATGTCACATTCTTAGCCCAATTTGAACAAAAATTAGAGATATGCATGCCATATCTCCAAGAAATCAGTGCAGATTAACAGAAACCTAGCCTCCTCACGCCCAAAAATTTGAAAAATTCGGAAAAGCACACCACATTTTGAGTATTATGACCTAATTGTAAGTATTTGACCCCTGTTCCTTCCATTATCTTCATCATAGCTCCCCTCCCTCCTTACTCACATTTTTCTTTAGATCTTCACCGACAGTATTGAGTAGTCCACTCATTGTCTTATAAAGGGGATTGAGTACATTAGACTTCTCCATCCATTCCACCTTCATTTTCACTACGAAACAACGAACGAAAACCGCACGGAAGAGAATGAACCAAGGCTGAAATATTAGTAATTTCAACAAAAAAAAAACACAGCCATAATAACAGTATTTCTATTAAAATTATAAACTAACCGTGTCTTTCGTCTCAACAGAATCGTCGCAAAAATCGATGGATTCAGTGAAGAATTTTACATAATCCAATAGCAAATCCTTCGTATCTCAAAATCATTATTCGATAACGAGGTAAACGTCGACAAGAAACCTTTTCCGGACTTGGAGATGGTAATGTTGACTCGATCGAAGAGACTTTCAAGTGATGACTTGACGCTCTTCTATATAAAGAATACTTACAAGTTAGTTTTTTTTGTTAGTTTATCATCGCTCGGGGATAAAAGATATGGGAGAATAATCTTACGAGATTGTTAATGACAGCGAGTGTTTCTTGCCCGAGAGATAGAAGAGACTTCGTTGTTGATTCCATTGACTCATTCGGAGACTGAAAAGATGAAAGTTGAGAGAAGGTATGGGAATGAAGATAGAATACCTTGCCGAGATATGAATCGTATGCATCCAATACATCTCTGATCATCATTCGAACGAGTGAAACATCAAAAGGACTATCCTTCCCCTTATGAATCCAGCCTTTTAGCTACAATTATGATTCATGGCAAATGAAAAGATGGAACGGACGTACCAGTTTGAGAAGATCCATGCAATCTTGAGAAGACTTTCGATAGCTGATACTCTTCATAAGGGCCTTGATAACATCTCGGAGACAACTGATAATGAAAATAGAATGAAAACAACTAACAGATGGATAATACCTTTTGAGATGGACGTTGACAAGTACTCTTCTATGCATTTCTCTTAGAAGGGCCATGTATACACACACTTCCTCTTTTGACATAATTAAACTTTTCCCTTCCGATGGATTACTTGATCTCTGTAATTTATCTTATAAGTGTTAAGTTTGTATAGACCAGACTCACCCAAACAGCCTTAGTACAATCCTCTCCATTGTCATTCCAAATGAGGGCATTCAATTGATCAAAGATTGCAGTCTACAAGAAGATACTAGTTATTCACTAAATAGACTTATTCTCACACTCTCGCTCGTCATATCGAAATCAACTGATTTGATCACTTTGATAGCAAGTTCCCAGAAAGAAGAACGAAGAACCTCAAGGTCTGAATCTAAAAATGAGAAATACTAATCAGTACTTAAAAAAGGAAATTGACCTTCATAGTGAACAGCGAATCGTAGACATTGAACGATGAAGGGAACATCATGTAATCTCTTCAATGTGATGTATTCATCACATTCTGAAATATAGATGTGTTCTTACTACCGAAACAATTTTTAACTCACTAATAATGAACTGTAGAATGGGAATGATGATGGGACGAATGATATCATTTGAAGACGAATGAGTTAGTGATAGAGCTTTGTAGCTAAATGGAGCATAAATGAGCGTCTTCTTCTTGTTGAAACTATCGTTAGCACCCTGCATACTCTAGTTACATTCGTAAATTTAATAAGACATACGTAGTTTAATTGTGTTCCGAATGGATCGTTTTCAGTGTGATACTTGAGAGGTAAACCCACAGCGAGAACAAGAAGAGGTAGGACCACCTGGAAGAATTACATCGAATGAGGAAATAAGGAAAACCACTCACATCCTCAAAACTATTCAATTTGTCGTATTTTTCCAGTTCTATCAGCATCAGACTGATTTGCTGTAATTAATGACTAGGGTTATTCATGTAACTGAACAGATAGATAGACAAACCTTAGAAATTGATTTTTGGAACACTGATAGTGTGAAGTTGGAGTCCTTAGTTTTGTTAGTCTTCTTATTAAGATCAGAGAATTCATCGTCGGTGAGCTGATGATGATCAATATCTTCAGATAAATGAACCGACGGATCTAATGATCTCACCTTAAAATTATCTGCAGTGACCTCTTTCTTGTTCAAAGTCGAAAGCTCTTTTGCAACAGAGGACCATGAGGTGGTACTCACGAATAGGTTCACGATCTGGAGAGAAAATATGATAGATAATGTAACCGAAAAGAACTAACTTTCTTAAAAATGGCTGTTTTGTCTGCGTCTTTCTTCGAGCTGAGGGCTTCTACTAACCGCGAGGCCTTATCGAGTGTATCCATCGGTGCCTGAATGATCATTTCACTATAATATGCAAAAAAAACCATGGAATAAAAGAAATAATTGGGGTGCGATGTCGTTTGAAGGACAGGAAAATTTGCAAATGAAATGTGAAATTTCCCGCACATTGCGACTCATTACAGTAGACTACTGTCAATAACCCGCCATTTTTTAATCACCAAATACTTTTTTCTCAAGGTTGAAATATTTTTTATTGTTTCGAATAATTCGATTATTATAATGATTTAGTCGCAATTCATTGTGTTATGCAATTTTCAACACCTACAAGCTCTTGATATTGCGGAAACTGATTTTTAAATATATAAAGTCAGTTATCAATTCGCCATCTTGGCAACGAATTACAGTATTTTTGACGTTTTTCATCGAAAACCTTTACATTTTTATACTTTATGGTCTAGGCTTTATTCGATTGATATTTTCGCGTTTCTCTGTATTTCCTGCTGTACCTCATCGAATTTTTCAGCAGAAATGTTCAACAATTCGTTGATGAGCTCATCGACAAGCTCTCCTTCACAAGCATCCCAGGAAAATTCCGCCAGCGTCCCACCTTCCTTCCTTTTCGCGAATCAAAACAAGCGCCGTTCTGTTGCTCTCTCCAATGCGAATCCATGTAAGTAATTTATTATAATATTTTAAATATTTTTCTCCCTTTGAGACCTTAATTCTCCGCTGAGCTACTCCGGAGGCCCCTCCACTGATATCTTCGCATCTCCAACGCCTATTCCCGCCCACGTAAAAGGTTAAATTAGTTTATATGCCATTATAATAACGACGAAACTTCTCAGAGAGTGCTTCATCATCGGGAAAATCCGTCCATTGGTCTCCGAATGTTGTGGACGATGCAACTCATCGATCTCTCTCTCGTCTTGGTTCTAGTTCCGTCACTAAAGGACCACCACTTCGATCTCTTAGAGAAGATGTAAGTATTTTGACGATAAATCTTTGATATAATGTATAAATAGGTGGATTCTCCTGTGGCGAAGCAGCCTCGTGTTCCATCATCTGCCCCTTCCTCTCTTGCGAACAAAGACAGTCCTGCGGGAGCTGACCATTGGGTATTCATTTATTCTTTTTTTCTTAATTATCTTTCTCTATCAAGTGATTAATATTTCAAATTCAGGTGACTGTGTTCGGATTCCCGCCCAATTTCACTGATAAGGTGATCAAACTGATGAGCAGACACGGAGAGATTGTCTCTCAGCAAGTGAGTCACAAAATGTAATTAAGAAGGTTCTGCTTTTGTAAGGAATAATGAGAAGAATCCTCGAAATGATGAACGAGATACTACTAAACATTCCTAGAAATGATTTCCCTTAAGGTTCCTTCTCGAGGAAATTGGATTAATCTGAGATATTCGTGTACTGTTCATGCGGAGCAAGCGATGGGTAGAAATGCGTTTCTCATTGATGGAGTTGTGAGAATTGGAGTTGTTCCT
This sequence comes from Pristionchus arcanus, assembly GCA_900490705.1. NCBI lineage: Eukaryota > Metazoa > Nematoda > Chromadorea > Rhabditida > Neodiplogasteridae > Pristionchus > Pristionchus arcanus. The sequence goes on from LS485814.1 coordinate 328,619, forward strand.
TGCACGGATACGGTTAGTAAATTCACTACTTATTTCCTTTGGTCACTTGTTGTTAGTCAAAAAACCGATTCATCTCAAAATTGATGTTCCCAGGAAGCGATTGAATCAGCTAATCGATCTGTTCTTAATCTGTCTCACTTCGAGGAGCCAATGAATGACGATAGCAGGTATGTTCCATCTTGTTTTATCTATCGGAATTTCTCTAGCAATTGTATACACAGACGAACTCTCCCCCCTCCTATCGCCCCCACTGATGAGACTTCATTCAATACCTCCATGCTCAATACTTCTGTCAGAGACAATTCCGTTTCCAGAGCAGGCAGCTTCAGGTTAGAGTCAATTGAAGATATGAGAAGGTGAAAGAAAAGTAGATTATTGGGGAGACTAAATAATGAACTATCTTGATATCTCTATAATTGTGTTGTTCAGATCATCGTCTCGTGCAGGAATGAGATCTCTCGCAGCACCTACCAGACATAATGTATTCATTTACTATCACCTTTTACGATAATAGGCTCACGATGATTCAACAAGAACAGATTTATTGTCGTTGACACGATTGCAATGGAACGAACAATTCAAAAATGGCCTCGGTCGATTTTCATGGAATGTATGAATTGCAGGATTCACTGAAGGGAAGTGAGCCGACAAAAGAAGGAGGATTGATGGGACGATTGTGGTCTCTCGTCGGATAACATCATTGCCGTATCCTTTCCATTCATAACACTCGAGAAACTCGTCCATAGGCCTTTCAACACAAAACACGATAACCGGGGAATAGAGTGAATTATGTGATTTTTGATGAATTATCGACAGTTTGAGATATTCAATATTTGTGAGTCCCGTTATATTTTGCAAGCTACTATTCACTAGGTATCATTGATAATATTAATTTTAAATGGTGCACACGTTGTTTTAGTCTCGGTTATCAATCTTCGTTTCCATATGTGAGACCATATGAGATGTATCATCGTCCTCTGAAAGTTATTATGATCGAGTTAATTGTCCTATTCCATTCCAGATAAAGGATACTTTCATTAACTTTCTTTCTGTCTATGAACAAGGTAGATAAATGAACTGACGCGTTAATAGTGCAATCTGTCGATATAATCTCTGAATCTTCCCCTTGAGTATTCCATTGTCATCTCTGACTGATTGTAATTCACTCTCAGCTTCATAACATCGAGATTGCCAATTTTCTCCTACTACCGCCTTAATGGTATCAATGAAAGAGAATTCATCATTTATGTTTGATCTTACATGGGAATTTGTGCATTTTTCAGCTTGTTCCAATTTGTCTTTAAACTTCTCAAGTTGAGTTGAAAGTCTATCGATGTCCTTTCGGAAATCCTCATTCGCTCTTTCTGCCATTCCACTTCGCTTAATTGATATTGTACATTTACATTCTTATAATAATCACATACATGCTCTGCTTTTCTCTTTTCATCCTCTAGAGTATCAATCTTCTGCATTAGTTTCTTTCTGAAATATGCATTTCCTTTTGTCTACTGTAATGTATCTGCAGTATACCTCATTGAATTGATTTCGTCAGTATGTCCATTATTTCCCTCGTCCCATCTTCTTCTCCATTCTTCTACATCAGCTTGACTCTTCTCTAGACGAGTCTCCAATGAACTAATCTATAATCAATCTCATCTCCTACAGTACTCTCAGTCTACCGTACCTTCCCTTCTTCAATCTGTAATTTTCTCTCAGCTTCATCACTTCTCATCACTGCATTCTTTACTTGTTTCACTGCTTGATTTTTCTCTCCTTCGATTGTCGAAATTGTCATTTTATACACTTCGATTTCTCTTCTTGCCAATCCGATATCAGTAGTGAGATTCTGATTGAGTCTCTCTAAATCTGCCACTTTCCTTTCAGTCTCAATGAGAACAGAAGGAGATCTCATGAGAGGAGGAGGGACCTTCAAGGGAAAAAAAGAGGATGAGAAGAAGTGGGAGGGAGGGGCTACCTCTGGCATTGGTTCAGTCATTCTTCGTGATAGAGTGCGAAGTGATCCCATTGAGGATACAGACATGGATGAAAATGATGTTTGTCTAGAGAGAAGACGTGAGGAACTTCGTCCTGAAGGGAATCAGTTGAGTACGGTAAGTATTGTATTGATTACTTAGAGTGAATGCAGATGATGCTCCGTAGTCTGAATCGATTGATGATTCTCTTTCGAATATGGAATCAGTCATACTACGAGATGCTTTCTCTCTTTCCAATCTGAAATAACATTATACGCGAATATGTTTGACAGAAAAGAGCGGACATAGGAGCGGTCAAAAGCAAACATACGTGCTATTCTTCCTCTTAAGTTCATCAACAATTTCATTCATTTCAGATACCTTAATTTCTCGTTATCATAATTCTAACTATTATTACTTACTTTTTGTTTATGGGCACTCTTCAATTGCTCAAGACATTCTTTCATTACTTCTTCTTTCTCTTCCAATTTCTTTTCTAATCTCTTTATCGTTCTTTCTCCTTCTCGACCTTGCTCCTTCTGCATTTTTTCTATTCAACTCGTCATATAAAATATAAACTAACCATTTTATCACATTTTTCCTTCAGTTTTGTGATTCTTCCTTCTCTATCGGTGATAATTTCCTTCATTTCTTCAATCATTCCTTCTACTTTTCTTCTTTTCTTCTTCTCTTCATTCACTAAACCATCAGCTCGACCAACTCGACTCTACAAATATTTTGTTGTCGTTGTTTTTATTGTGACAGTAAATTTCTTACCGACATATCGGCGATATTTCTCTGTAGTTCATTGATTGAATCCGTCTGTCTCTTCAATCTCTCATTCAATTCTTCCCTCTCAACTTGACATCTCAAATGAAAAGGCATTTCAAAGGGAATAAATCCATGCTCTAACTTGGTCAATTCAATCTGCATATTATTTCTTTCTTCATGTAATCTCTCTTGAATTCCTTCCAATTGATCGAATCTACTAATCAATTCTCCATATTCTTTCTCTATTATCTTTCTCTCCGTAACTTCTTTCTCGAGAAGTGAAGTAAGCTAAAAGAGTAATAAAGAGGTGAATAGTGAATGGATGGTACCGACCCTCTTCACTTCCTTCTCCAACTCAATCTTCTCTAATTCAAGTATTTCTGCTTTCCTTTCGTATTCTCGAAGATGATCGTTCATTTTCTAAACACTTATCTATCAATACACTATACAATTTCGTCTTTTCATCTCACCACAACTTTAGCATGTTGATCAGCAAATCTCTTTTCCAGCATAGCCATCATATCTTCTCCATGTTTCATCTACATCCAATTTATTACACTCTTCATCTCTTTTATTCTTCTTACCTCATCTTCCATTTCTTTCTTTTCCATTCTTAATTTATTCATTGCTTCATTCGCTCTTTGTCCTGCTTTCTGCTCATTCAATCGAGATTCATCCAATTTTTCACGTAAATCTTCCATTGTCTGATGTATTCGGATATATTCGAGTCAATTTGATTGAACTGACCTCTATTAACTTTCGATTGTCTCGATTCTTCTCTGATATTTCGATGGTCAATATTTCGATAGTTCTTTCTGCTTCTTCTAATTTCTCTTTCGTTCTCTCAATATTAATAAATGGTCGAACTCTTGACCACAATCTGAACCACTCCCAACTGAAAAAAAGATAGATTTTCGAGAGAAGTGAGAAGTCGATTATTCACTTGCTCAGTTGAGAAAATAGTCGAACATTGTGTTGAATAGTAACGAGTGAGTCTCTGCAATGAAAAAATGTAGTTGGATAAAGAGTTAAATTAATCACTGACCTCTCTTCTCCTAAATTATGCAATCTTTTCTGGGCAAAATACCACTTGATATTAGCTTGGAGACCAGAAATGAGTTGAGAGATTCGAAGACTTCTTTGATTCTCAAGCTGAAGAAAAGAAATGAATGAGAGAGTTGAATGGATTCTTTCCCATTTCATTCCAGATGGTTGAATCATAAACTCGAACCTTTGCAATGATTCCCACTCTGAATAACACTTTACTCTTTCCTATTCGATACGAATCTTGATCTGATCGAAGTATTTCTTCACATAGACAGAGAGCTGCTTCCCTTCCTTGCCAATTGAGACGCATCGATTGAGTTGATAAAAATCGATATCGAGATATGAATTGATCGAAGGGAAGTTTAGTGGGAAATCCCTTTCGACAGATACGAACTCCCTCTAAGACTCCATTGCATCTGAAAAGAGAACAAGAGTGTCTACGAGAAGAGGAGAGGCAGATACCTCAATTGATGCAATACGAGTGGACGATCGATTTTGAGTGGAAGTCTCTCTCGATTGGGAAGAATACAACGAATGAAATGTGATTGAGAATTCTCAAGAAGGGAAACAAGAGAGGAAAGTTGTTGCTGAAAATGAGTTGATTAACGATGAATATTGAATGGAAAGTACTCGATAGATAAAGGATACAGTATTACAGGAGGGAGCTCTCATTGATGGGCGACGATTTCCATTACGAGGAAGAGATGAAACTTCTTCTAAATCGAGAAATGACTTTAATAACGAATCGCTTGCCTACCTGCAGCCACCAGTTCTCTCACTAAAGGATGAATCGATGTAGACAACATATCGATCACACTTCGATCTACTGTATCCTAAAGAGAAGAATAATTATACCAGTAATTGACCTTTCCCTTACCTTATTCTTCTCCAACCATCTATCAACATTGTAGTCAACTTGTCCTGCATAATGAGAGACTGCGAAATGTTTGATGACCGTAGATCTTAATATTCTTTATTATCAAACATGGATTATGCAGAAATGCTCACTTCTGTGAGTGTTTCACTCTAATGAAAGAGGGATGAGTCTTGTGCTTATCGAGAATTTTATCGAGAAATCGACTCTCTTGTCCATTAGGAACAACGCATTCCTCTTCCAGAAGAGAGAAGATTCCCAGATTCTCAAATAAATTTGATTGGTTGATCATTGATTGATGACTATCTAACCTGATCACACAAAGAAATCGTTCCTTCTAAATCGAGAGCATAATTCTCACAAATCCATTCAATTCCTTCATCTTCGTATTCTTTTCTTTCTTTAACGAACATATAATGATTGAATAGTTGTTGAAGTCTCTCATTCGTATAATTAATACAGAGCTGTTCGAAGGAATTTATCTGAAAGAGGAAAGTATTGGAAATGCCAACTTGCCGTTACACAATACCATCATCATTTCGAATCCAGCCATATCGAGTACTCCAATGTATTCTCCATCGTTCTCCCTTTCTGATGATGAATTGATTGCATCATTGCATCTAGAATGAAGAATGACTATGACAGTGAAAAATTAGGAAGAATTACTTGTGTAGAATCCATTTGAATAATCGTTCGTACAATAATTTCGATAGACCTCCTGCAGCAGTTTGTGTCTAGAAGAAGAAAATGGAGAACGAGAAAAAGAAGGGAAGACTTACCTTTGCTAGATTTTGATTTTTCTTTACACTTCTTCCATTAACTTCCATCTCAGGATTAGTGAGAGATGATTCGAGTGAATCTGATTTCACTCCTATCAATTCAGCACTCCAATTCAATTCTGAATTAACTTATTACTTCATATTTCAAATAGTTTTCTCACTTTCTCTATCTCTCACAAAACTAATATCCATTCCCATTCTCTCAGAGAAGTCAATTTCTCCAATGAGAAGACATGCAGCTACGATCTAAGAGAGAAAGAAGAAGAAGATGAGACCACTCATGGAGATTATTCCTCTTACCTCATAAACTCTCAGTCTCGAAGCTTCATCTATGCCCAGATCGATAAGATGCCTCTGAATTTTTCATGCGGTGATAAAATATCTCATAAACTCTTCAGCTCCCTTCACACAAAGTGTACGTGTTCATCTCACTCATAACTTCTTCCTTTCTCTCTCTCTCACTCACATTTGTTAGGTGCATTTCTCGTGAATCATCGATGGAAGTTGACAAGTTCTCGTTAAGATATTTGTATCGAGGGCAGACTAAATGGAGATGCTTCCTGCAAATTATTGTTTTTGAACGATTTTTTTCGTAAAATTGAAGATTGAAGTCTTACTTCATATTGGATGGAAGGGCACTAGAGAGAAGTTGATAGAATATATGAAATCCCCTTTCTCCTTTCTCCTGTGCAACAACTCGACTCTTCTCAAGAAGATCTGAGAAGGATTAATCAATCACAATTGGTTCTGGGAAATGACTGAAAACTTGAAAACAATTGAGATGCGAATTGTAATTCGTAAAAATAATAAAAATGATAAACTGACAACATTCAACTTGAGCTCTTTTCAAGTCTCCATCTTTAGCGAGAAAAAGACGGATGAATTTGCCCTGAATACAGAAAAGTATATTGAAACGATATCAATATTCTCACAAATCGAGATGAATTTTCATTGTGAATTGTCTTTGCATTTCCAAATGCTTCGAGAAGTTGAGTAAATTGGAGAACTTTTGATTCAGATTGAACATTTTTCTCTGAAAATCTTTCTATTTTACATTGCCAATCGAAATACTTTCTTACTTATTCCTCTCCTCTCCACAATATATTCAATAATTCTCTTTGTATTCTCAGTCTTTCCACTTCCACTTTCACCTCTGAAATCTCTTCTCTTTACTTCATCTTTCTCTTTTCTCTCTCTTCATCGTCTCTCATCATTCTTGCACTAAATGACTTCGTAAGAAAGAGGGAATATCTACTTACGTGATCAGAATAGATTGACTCTTCCCTCCTGCAAAAGATTCAATCTCATATCCAAATCATTCATTCATTTACTCACTACATTGTATTCCATTCACAGCTGATTGGGCGATATTATAGACGTGAGGAGGAGGATTCCCATTTATTCCCAATCGATAAAGAGAACGAATTGAAGAAGAATAGAGATCAATATTACTCCATGGATTGAGAACTATGCAGAATAAACCACAATTCGTCTATGATTGATGGAAATAAGAATGAATGGAATGAGAAAGAGACATACATGAATAAGTGATCGATCGAATCTCTTTGATAATGAATGGAGAATTGTTGCTGCATTTGGTTGAGAGAGATCACAAAGATCTTCAGAGAAAAATTCAGGAGAAGGAAGAAGACAATTTGATGATGGAATTCGACGCTGAAATTGAGAAGATTCCATCACTTCAATTCTTCCTTTCCCTTCTCTATCCCCTTGTGACTGAGTAAGTCACTACCACCTCATTTATCCCATCTCCCTCTATTACTCCTTTCTCTCGTTAGAGTAAGGATGTGTCTGGAGGAGGAACCCTTCCCCTTCTCCTTCTCTCCTTCCCTCCCTCCTCCTCCCTCATCTCTTCTTTCCAGTGCAAGCGTGCTTGTCATTCTGGCTTTTTCTGATCACTTGCCACGATGATTAGTAGGAGGATGGAAGAGAGAGAAGGGAAGAGGGGGAGGGTGGGGGAAGGGAGAGACAAGAGCTACCAATTGGTGACGTCGTGTTGAGACATCGAAATGAGAGAAGGGATGAATTAGAGAGAGAGAGAGAGAGATCGAAAGTGTAATGAGTTGTTTATGAAGCGTGACCGATTGATTCCAGATGAGGAACTGGGAAGAGAGAGAGACCGAAAGGAAAGGAGGAAAGGAGGTCCCAGTCCCCCCCCCCTTCCCCTCCCTCCCTCTCACCCGTTCATAGACTCCTTTCTCATTATGAATGGCTACGATGACATCATCAACTACAGTATCTAATAGATCAGCCAATCGATATCCTTCTCCCTCATCTTTGATCCATATCTGCCGTTTCAGAGGAATCACTTTCATCTCATTCTCCAATTCCTTCTCTGGAATTCGAAGTAATCTGAAATAGATAGGAGATAATGAGATGAATAGAGGATGAATGATAAGAGATATCATATCATCTAAAGTTTCGAGATAGATGAGATAAAGATAGAATAAAAATAGGATCATACTCGATAGAATTGTTTGTATCTTGATTGGAGGTTGATGGTCCTCCATTGCATTGAGATCTTCTCCATGACATCTGATATGGAATGAGGATCACGAGAAGAACAATGAGAAATCAGTCGAATTCCATGTGTTGCACAATCATAAAAATAGAAAGAGAAACAAGATAAAGTGCTTGGATTGTTGTTTAGTTGAAGTGGTGATTGAGTGCCACCATGTGTTCAATTGAAGAGAACGGAGGAAAAGACCGAAGAAGATAAGGACAGGAGGGGGAAAGAGGGTTAAAGAGAATTACGTATGAAGGAGAAAAAGATGGATTACCTTCTTAGTGATAGACTGACATTACACTTGACTCGTAGTAGAGAGGAGAAAAGAGAAGATGGGAAGACGACTGATTTCTCCCCTTCTTACCCCCCCTCCCTCCGAATCTCTTTCCCCTCTCTCCCTCTCTCTCCGTTCTATGCTGAGATCCTATGGAAATTGGAGATGAAAGAAAAACAGAAGGACGGAAGAGAAGGAGTGAATTACAGTGATGTACTCTTCTTCACGAGAACAATTCAGAATGTTCCAATCGAAAAGAGAACGACTGTTCCCTTCAAATGATGTTTTCATTCCGTTCCAGAGACGAAAAAAACTTCTAATGATTTTACATTTTCCTCATTCAAATCGTAGACAATGGTGGATAATCTTGTATTTACATGATCCATTCCATTTCATCTCTTCCTCTCTCTCTAATCATTCCTTCTTCCATTTCCATCAATATCTCTTCGAGTGGACGGTCGACCACTCTCTTCTTTCTATCCATCGACCCTTCCCTTCTCCTTCGTAATGGGTGGAAGTTCCAGTAAGCCCGTCTCCAAGGCTCCCTCTGTCAGTATCTCTCCTTTCCAATGATCTTTGATCTTTGATCTATCAGGTAAAAGAGAAGAAGAGGACTCCTGCCAAGAAACCATCTACACCTGCAACCAGATCGAAGGGTACGGTAATCGAGTGTTCTTCAGTGTATTTCCTCCCTCAGATACGCCTAAGACAACACCAGAGAAGGCAATTGAGAAGACTGCGAGAAGAATTGATAGAACTGGACAGATCAGTGATCCCGATGCTAATGCAATCACTCCTGTTGCTAAGAGAAAGAGGGTATGGTAGATAAGGAAGAGAAGAGGGGTACTGTATTCTGTGCAGGATGAAGGAGAGAATCGAACTGCGAAGGAAATTGTTAAGAGTAAAGAAAGTCAGAAGAAGAAGAAGAAATCAGTAGGAAAATATGTGGATGGCAATTTCGTTTCTGCGGTATTTGGATACTAATATGAGAAACTGAAATAATGAGTGAATGAATAGGAAGGAACAAAAAAGAAACATCCCACTCCTCGTTCGACTCCTAAGACTGGATCAAGTGAAGAAAGAAAGAAGAATATATCAATTAAGAGTGGATCAGGAAAGAAAGCTGCTGCTTCTGCTTCATCTGAGAAGAGCAAGGTTAAGAGATACTGTAGACAAGAGATTACTGTAGTATTCCATTTGAGAGACGAGTGAAGAAACCAGAGACGTCTGTAGAGAAATCAACTGAACGAACTGTTGATGAGAAGACTCAAGATAGTTCTGCAAGAAGGAAAAGAGTACGGTAGAAGGGGAAGAACACTGTAGGGTACTGTACAATTTAGAACAGTCGAAAGGTTAAATCAGTTGACATGGGAAGATCCGCAGAGGATTTATCGAAGAAGACGGAACAAACCGAACAGACTGAGAAGACAAAGGTTGATTAGAAGAGAGAAAAAAGGGAAGAATGAATTAATTAAAGGAAGAGAAGACTGTTCCTACATTCGAAGATGATAATACTCTCGTATCAGATGCACCTAAGAGAAAGAAATACTCGGAAGATAAAGAAGAGAATGTTAAAGCGTTAGTATTGTTAGAACGAGATTGATTGAGAAATTATTATTCCAGATTCCTCAAACTAATTCTCGGTAAGGGAGTGAAGGGATTAAAGGAGGAATTCGCTGAACTGAAGAAAGAGGTTGTGAGATAACGAATTAATCTATTCATTACTTGATTCATTACAGATAATTGTAGTGAAGAAGGATGAAGTTAATGAGATCTATTCTGAATTCTCTCTTCCAATCAATGCTCCCAAGAATAGATACAAGTGAATATCAATCGATTGATGTAGTCTACCGTAATCCCAGGGACGTCCCTCGTCTCAATGAATCAAAGGTCGTTCTCAAAGATCGAAAGGATGATCAGAGCTACATTCATGCTAATTATTGTACTACTCCAAAGGGAGAGAAGAGATTCATATGCACTCAGGTATACAGTAGATACTAGTACTGCAGTCAACAGTAATCATTCATTTCAGGGTCCAAATGAATCGACGTACAATGATTTCTGGTGGATGATCTGGCATGAGGAAGTGGAGTTCATTGCAATGCTCTGTAATTTCATCGAGATGAATAAACCTAAGGTGAGACCCCACAGAAACGCCCAGTGATCTTTGATCTTTGAGTGTGACAAGTACTTCCCAATGGAAGAAGGGGAGATTCTTTCGACTCAAGACTTCTCAATTCAATGCATGGCTGTGAGATATCTCCCTTTTGCTCCAATTGATCTTTGATCTCGTTAGGTTCATGGTAATAAATGGCCCGAGACAGTGACCATTCGTAAGCTAAGTGTGACCAAGGTATGAAGGATGAAGTAAGGAATGAAATGGAAGAATGATTTCAGAAGGATGGAGAGAAGGATCATACAGTTAATCATCTTCATTGGGAATCATGGCCTGATCGTGGAGTTCCTCCTATCGATACTTCCATATTCAAGTTACTCGCAAGGGTATGGTAGATACAGAGTACTGTAGTAGATGATTGATTGTCTCTGTGTAGGTGGGCAAGTCGACGAAGCCTATTGCCGTCCATTGTTCAGCTGGAATTGGAAGGACTGGAACTATGGTTGTTGTGCAGGTGGAGAGAAGGGGAGAGGGGGAGGGAAGGAAGAGATTGATTCAGATTGCAATGGAGATGTTGAGTGCAGGGGAATCACTCTCAGGAGGAATCGCTCCCATTCTTAAGAAATTGAGAGGACAAAGAGCAATGAGTGTGCAGACTGAGAATGTGAGGAGGGGAAGGAGAGAGAGAGAGAGGGGGGGGGACGAAGGTGGATCGATCCCCTTACAGCAATACATCTTCATTCATCGTGTACTACTCGATTACTTCAAGGATGCAATCGATGACGATGAGGTACTGTATCCTCTCTACCGTATATCAAAGTGATCACGAACTGATTTCAGGCTGCTCAGTTCTGTGCTGAATATGATGCTCTGACTAAGTGAATACTCTCTCCCTTCCTTTCTCCCTTTCCCATCTAATTGTAATCTGCCGAACTCTTCGTGAGAAAAAGCGTGAAATAGCACGATGATTTGAGTGTTCACAAAAATAACATAAAAGACGATCAGCACATGAATAGGAAATGGGGGGGGGGAATCTGTTTTCGAATAATGACAACGGAAAAACTAATTAACGAAGATCGTTCATCGCAAAATATTCAGACACCTTCGGTTAGCCCCCCCCCCCACTACATATAGTCTTACAAGCAGGTGGAATTGAATGTTGGGTCTACCGATACCCTACGAAAGAATATTTCGAATTGGCATTTGAAAGAATTGAATCTTTATTTTCTAAAAATTAGTCGTGCTAACATTCCTCAACGGACTTATGAGAACTGATAGTTTTGATTTGACGAGGAATACGGTATGAGCATCATGAGTATTGATTCCTGTTGAGATTGAGAATTCCCCTGATCGACCCAATAACTGAAGAATATTGATTGGAAAGGATTGGGATGAAGAATAATCACCCTATAGAATAGATTGGATAGAACTGTTCGATAGTTCTTTGAGGTAGATATCATAACAAGAGAATGCATAAGAGAATGAAGACCAGCAATGTCAACGGAGAGAAGAGGATTGACTAAGAGGATGATTCCATCTCACTCATTCATTATTACTCTTACCATACGTTACGAAATTGACTACAACTTGAGTGCAGATCATTACTATTGGCAATAAAATGAATACACATGGAACAAGAGCCTGAAATGAAATATAGACTGTCTTCAAATATCTACTTCCTATTCATGACACCTGGACGAGTAACATTCTAGTCATTGTTCGATTGTACTTCCGAACTGAGTTACTCATTGATGAATGATGAGAGAGAACTGAGAAGATATGATAACATATCTGAAGAGAAGAATAGATTGAAGGAGAAGAATGGAATATACCGAAGAGAGAACAATAATACAGAGGGAAACAGTGAAGATAACTACGTAGACTGCATAGAGAATATTCTCATTGAAACAATTGATTGATTGAGAAATGGAAGATGGCCAAAGAGGGAAGTGAATCTGTCAATTGAATGAAGAAGATTCAAAGGAGAGAATAACTCACCCTCCTGTATGAAGAGATCTCCTCTGGAGTGAGAAGAAAGTACTGAAACGATTAAAGAATTATTGATACTGTTGTTCCTCAATTATTCTACCCAAAAGAGAGGTCCATGTGCACAAAAGTAAATGTAGAGAACTCCAACTATTGCATATTTAGCAAAGAAAGGAAGTTTAAAGGGAGAACGAGGAAGAAGAACAACCTGAGATGAAGATCAATGACAATGATGTAGATGGATCTAAATACGGACCTGATGTCTGTATAGAAAGCATGCCATGTAGGGAGGGGCATTACATACTACTGTTATTATCCATGATACCTGTGAAATATTAAGTTCTCTATTAGATCTGGTTAATATCGTACGAAAGAAATGCCTGACGATACACCCATTGACTGAAGGAGACCATTTGTGTAGAGACAAGGAAGGGGAAGAATTGGAATTGGAGTGAAGAAATAATGAAGATTCATGTCTGATATTGCTGCTGAGATCTGAAGAAGATCAGGATAGCTTGAAGAGAAGTTAGGTTGAACAGACCACTACTGCAATTAGACAATACCGATACTCTGAACTTGTTCTCCCGGAGAAGAAAAGGACTAGAATTGTGGAGATAAAGGCAAAGATAATTGAGAAGACTCCGATTATTGTCTTGAACCATGAGAATATAAGAAGGAGCGAGGGATCAGGAGGGGAAATCATAAGAGAGTGAAGGAGGGAGAGGACCTCTCTTGTTGATAGATCACTCCTCCCTCCAGGTGAAACATTCGACAGATGAAGAGGGCCGTCTATTGGAAAGAAGGGACAGAACTGATGAAAGGAAGGAGATTGAAGGGTTCATATTCATCGAAAAGACAACTTATAATACTGGGGTAGACATGCGTATCAGTGATCTCTCAGTTGCGGAAGTGAGTACAGCTAAAAATATCCAAGCTATGCTTGCAATAACGTATGATGCAGGATTTATCTATATTGCTGTGCTTAGAATTGTTTTTCACCCGAATTGAATTACTGCAATATTTTATTAATAAAAATATTTCTTTTTTTTTAAATAAAATCACTTTACACTCAAATTCTTGATTCGCTCTAGTTGACTACTGTACTCCAACACTGTTGACGTTTCATGCGTGCAGCCGCTGTTTGAAATTTTAATTTTTGAAATATCTTTGTTCATACTTGTTAAATAGCTTTATTTTGTTGTCAGAAAAAAACTTAATCGTTGCGTCCATAATTATAATTCCAAATGAATCAATGTGATACTATCGACCTCATTAAGAGCCGGAATGACGGCAATACTTGCTCGTGTTCCTCTGTCGATGGAGGAGTATATCTCTGATATCCCATCAGGGCTATTCGATGTCGAAGAAGCATTGATTCAGCAACGAGGGTCAAAGGAGGTGAGTGTATTCGTATATCTTTCATATGGCTTGGTACCATTTCATTGCAGGTTGCATTCAATGGAATGGACAAAACTGGTCGTGCAGTGTGTCTTAGACATATAGAGGGCTATTGTCCACTCAATAACTTCTGTCCTCTTCGACATCTCGTGGGAGATAAGGCAGTAGTGTGCAAGCATTGGCTCAGAGGTCTCTGCAAAAAGGTTATACTTTAATGTGTTCATATTTTCAACATAATTCTATCAATATATTTATGTCTATATTACCAATAGCTGTATTTTAAACAATATAAAAACTGTTCAGGGAGATGCGTGTGAATTCCTTCACGAATATGATCTTACAAAGATGCCGGAATGTTTCTTCTTCTCAAAATATCAAGCGTGCTCAAATCGAGAATGTCCATTCAGGTGATTGGACCGGCTAAATGTTTGATATAATGTAGCTTATTCAGGCATATTGATCCAGAGAGTAAAGTCAAAGACTGTGCTTGGTACGAAAGAGGATTCTGCAAGCATGGTGTGTTCTTAATCGTTGTTTGGTTTTTTTTTGGCTCAATAACTAAACTTAACTCGATTCATATTCATGTTTACAGGTCCGTATTGCAAAAATCGCCATAGGCGACGAGTGTTATGCCCCAATTTCATTGCTGGATTCTGCAAGGTTTGTTTTAGAATTAGTCAAAGTTATTATAATATTGTTCTGATTTGTACTTGACACTGAGACGTTCATTCTCAGGATGGTCCTGACTGCAAATTCGCTCATCCCTCTTTCAATTTACCTGCTCCTGATGCAGTTGTGATGAATAACAAGCGAATGTTCAATATGGTTAGTTCAATTATCTAAGATAATCTCTTATCTTGCCTCGTTAAGGCTATCATATGTCACAATTGCCATGAACGAGGTCACAAAGCTACTCATTGTCCCCATCTACCCACAACTGCACAGGTAAATCATAATGAAGAGAAGATGAATTAATATTACATTGTATTTGCAGACTCAAGGATTCCGTACAGTAGACAAAGCTCCTATAGCTCCTCCTAACGAGACTTTCACGGAGAAGAAAGCACTTTCAGATGTCACTTGCTATAAGGTAACTTATTTCCCTTGCATTATCTCATCATTATTCTTCATCTTATAAGTCCATCTCTATTATTCGTCATAATCGTTAATTAACTAAATATTGTTCAGTGTGGTGAGAAAGGCCACTACGCGAATCGATGTCATAAGGGAATGCTTGCTTTCCTTTCTGCAACTGCTCCTGCTGCGCAAGAACAACGAGAAAAAGACGAAAGAGAAGGAAGACGACCAATGAAAATGAACAGTCAAAATGGACCTTCTCAATAGACTAATTTATATTTCATATGCTTAAAAGTACTTATGTTGTAGATCTTTCTCCACGGGTTCACACATGATTTCAGTTGTTTTATGCGTACTGTTGGTTTGAATGAAGTTTTTTTTTTGAATTATGCATTTTACTTGCTCTCTTACAGGTTATATACCTGCTGTGATATCTATTTTATTTTTGAATTGGCAAATTCTAATTACCGTGCGCACGTCCTAAGCGTAATTAATACTCTATTTATGTATTCTTCTTAGATGGGTAGTAAATCGAGAAGTGGAGCCGAGAAGAGATCAAAGAAAAGGAAGGAGATCAAGAAGGAGCTCTCTGATGATGACGATGTTGAGGTATAGCGTAATACACTATTTAATGGGCCTTTGGTCACACTCAATCTGTATTGATTGACAATTCAAATACTTTTAAGTTATGCATTTTTGGGCTCGAGTTTCTAAATAATTGAAATCAGATGAAATCTCCTCCATCGTCTCGAGTGAAATTGGAAGTGGATGATGATGAGCCTTGCTCTTCCCATTCGATGATTAATCCCATGGTTAAGGTAAGTCATGAAGATAGGCAATCTTTTGTTCGTGTTGGATTGAGGGAGAATGAGGAGGATAGATAAATAATAAATGATTGTAGAGAGGAGATGGGTCGAGTCGACCGATGGATTCAAGGAAGGAATTTGTACTTCCATTGGAGAAGATCAATGGACAGATTACATGTTCCGTCTGTGGGGTGAGTAGACAGAGCGAAGGGGAGAGGAGGGGGGGGGATTCTGAAAGCACTTCTACAAGAATCGGGGAGGTTTCATGTAAAATATGAATATTAAAGGGTTATTTCATCGAAGCGACGACTGTTACGGAGTGTCTACACACATTCTGCAAAAGGTTTGATAGATTATTCAATTGTTATGGCTAATGCTTCACTGTTATACTGAAATACCACTTGTTGCATAATGTTCCTTTCAGTTGTATTCTCTCTCACTTCGAAGAGGGTCATACTCATTGTCCCAAATGTGATATTGTCATTCATCAATCTCATCCTTCACACTACGTCTCATTCGATAGAACAATGCAGGATATCGTACACAAACTAGTACCAGGTATACATATATCCGAAAAATTTCGAATTCTGATTGAAAAAAATCAAAGGCACCATGATCGTAGTCTGACGATTGTAAAATTGTGGAAGTATCATTTTCTTGCTACCGTTCGCTTCCTCTTCACTCATTGTATTTTTTTAAGGTCTTCTACATGAAGAGACGGAGAGAAGAAAGGAGCATAGAGCAGCCAGAAGGAAAGCTGCTGGAAAGGAAGATATTGTAAAGGAGATCAAGGTACGCTTAATAAGGAAAAGGGGAAATGATGTATTTGATGTAAATGGTTTCTTTTATAAATATAAAATATTGTTAAGTCAATATATAATAGCCGAATACAGGAAGATGATCACGCGACGAATCGATGTTATCCTGACGATGATCCACGTCTATCTCATCATAGAGGAGATGATCAATTGATTGTTAGATTGATCCCTGAGAGGTACGGTATAATGAGGGAAGGTGGTCCATTAAGAGAATACTTTCTAGGGGACTAGATCCAGTCTCTCGTCCTGTCGTCAGAACCTCTCATATGACTACAATCAACACTCTCAAGAGGTCAGGATAACAAATGATTGTTTACATGCGCCTTTTTTGATATTTCGAAATCTTTTCACGAAATGACATATTCTTTCAGATACTTGTCTTTAATAATGTGGAATGACTCATCGAAATACAATCAACTCGATATATTCTGCAATGGGGAACTAATGGGAAGAGATTATTCTATGAGGTGACTAATTTATCGATTATTCATGGAAATGGTCAGATATAAACCTATTCCGTAATTCAGATTCATTCAAATAACAAAATGGCGTCATCACAAACCAGGGACTGCTCTTGCACTCACTTATCGACCTCATATCGAATTTTGAGTGTCTTTCAAATTGTTAGAAGTTAAATATATATTTCTCGTAATTTATTTTGTACATTTTGAATGATCTCTAATTTTGCAATGAATAATAATTAATAACTCACTTTCATAACCTTCCCCCGTATATAACATCCTTATCAGATCTTTTCCGTGCTGATTTCATTCTGTCTCTAACTGCCTCATATTTTGTAATAAGATTGAAATACATTATATGTGATTTCTTATTCCACTTTATTTGTGATAAAGTATATTTGTATCATAATTAATGTTTTCTTAAAGTGTTCATTGCCCTGTTCAAGTCAGGATGAATACCTGGATGCCATTTACGAAATCTCCGTTTTGATCTCTCTTCCTCTCGCTATTGTCCTTTCCCCTCCCTTCCCCCCTCTCTCTCTATCTTCCTTCTCATTTCTTCCACGCGCCATCTCCCTCTCTATCCCTGCCACTGTTTCCTCCCATTATTCCATCTCTCTTTCTGAATCCCCTTATTAAGACAACGTTGATAATTTCAGTGAGTGTCCCATCGTAGCTCGCTCTCTATCATCAATATGGTACTGGAGATTGGATCAGGAGATACTGCCTCTGACTTCGGATTTGTCTATGGAGTATCCGGCCCTGTTGTTACTGCAGAGAGAATGGCTGGAGCTGCAATGTACGAATTAGTCAGAGTTGGACATCAAGAATTAGTTGGAGAGATTATTCGACTTGAGAAGGATTATGCTACTATCCAGGTAAGGAAATGAAGGGATTTATTCATGTAATATTAATGAGATAAATAAGATAGTTGATGTTATTTTGATTATTGTAGGTGTACGAAGAGACATCAGGAGTAACAATCGGAGATCCAGTGAGAAGAACGGGTAAACCTCTCTCTGTCGAATTGGGACCCGGTATTATGGGAAGTATCTTCGATGGAATACAGAGACCACTCAAGGTTTGATCCATTCTCTCTCTCATATTGACTAGGTAGTGATTGTTATGGAAGTAGATCTGAAATTGTTTAATTGCAGGACATAGCAGATATGACTCAATCGATCTACATTCCGAAGGGAGTCAATGTCGCCTGTCTAGATCGATCCATTAAATGGAATTTCAAACCAGAGAGAAGTCTGAGGGTGAGATTCAAGCTGAATAGCTAATTAATATGTCGTTCCAAGCAAACATTTCAATGATTATGCATCCAAAGACAACTTTTTGAAGGTGGGATCTCATGTGACTGGAGGAGATATCATCGGACTCGTCAATGAAAGTGTTCTCATCAAACACAAGATTATGGTTCCACCCAATGTGGGTAATCTTATTTCCTCCTTTCATTAGTTTCAAATTGATTTTTCACGAGTGATTTTTTTCCATTTTTATATTTCCTAGTACAAAGACAGTTTTGATTGAGCTGAAATTGAATAATAGTAGTTCCGCTATTTGAGATGTGTGGTACGATCACTTGGATGGCTGAAGAAGGAGAATACGAAGTGGATAAAGTACTCATGGAAGTGGAATTCGCAGGAGAAAAGAAGAAATGCACTATGATGCAGGTGAGAAAGAAAAATTATTAAATTAATTCATATTTGGGATTCGACTCTAATCATTAGAGAGATGAAGTAACTTATGAATCTCAACTTATTTCTCGCAAATAATGAAATCTATGAGTAAAATAAGTGGATTTTAATAGGTGTGGCCAGTTCGTCAACCTCGTCCCGTCACTGATAAATTGGCAGCTAATCATCCTCTTCTCTGTGGACAAAGAGTACTCGATGCTCTTTTCCCGTGTGTCCAAGGTATGTCATATCATGTTATCAATGAACTCGTAATCGATATTTTGGCTCTTCTTCTTCGTGAAATTAGGCGTTCACCTCTATAAAATGAATATTGTAGGTGGAACAACAGCAATTCCGGGTGCATTCGGTTGTGGAAAGACTGTTATCTCCCAATCACTCTCCAAGTATTCTAATTCCGATGCAATCATCTATGTGGGATGTGGAGAAAGAGGAAATGAAATGTCTGAGGTATTCATTCATCGCAGTGGAATGATAGCATAATCTTCATTGTAGGTACTTCGTGATTTCCCCGAATTGGAGATGGAAGTGGGAGGAGAGACAACTTCCATCATGAAGAGGTTCCACTATTTTCAGTTTCATGTTGTTATATCTCTTATTTTATATGTTATTATGTCATTTGGTGGAGAGTATGGGTATACAATTGTCTTCATTCAGAACAGCCCTTGTGGCGAATACATCGAATATGCCAGTAGCAGCTCGAGAGGCCTCTATCTACACAGGAATCACACTTGCTGAATACTTCCGGTTAGTTTGATAGTAGTCATATCATGGAGCATCGTGAGTATTCTATCTCTATTGACTATCCCTCTTTAAGTGATATGGGATTGAACGTTGCGATGATGGCTGATTCGACCTCGAGATGGGCTGAGGCACTTAGAGAAATATCTGGAAGATTGGGTATGGACATTCTCTTATTTTCAATTTCCATTTATTAACTGCAGTGATTATTAGCGATAGGAAAGATTCAAGATGAACAGATGATGATTGTAGGTGAGATGCCAGCTGATTCTGGATATCCTGCTTATCTCGCTGCTCGTCTCGCTTCCTTCTATGAAAGGTTACCCTTATTATTCATATTTAACACCAATCGACCATATGACAATCTTTAGTGAAGCAAACCATCAACGATAGTAAGCATGACAATGTTGTGATTGCAGAGCGGGTCGAGTGAAATGTCTTGGTAATCCAGAGAGAGAAGGATCAGTGACTATCGTAGGAGCAGTCTCTCCTCCTGGAGGAGATTTCGCTGATCCTGTTACTACGGCTACTCTTGGTATTGTACAGGTGAGAAGAGAAAGGAGAGAGGTCACTATCATACAATGATAATTTGAGGTATTCTGGGGATTAGACAAGAAATTGGCTCAGAGGAAGCACTTCCCCTCTATCAATTGGCTGGTTAGTTTTAACTTCACTTCCATAGTTTCTGAATGTTCCCTAAATGATGTAAGGAAACAATTATATGTTGTTGTTGTTGTTAATAATGTGTATGATATGCAGGTATCATACTCTAAGTACGTTCGTTCTCTCGAGGACTACTATGAGAGAGAATATCCTGAATTCGTCGCCCTGAGAAGCAAATGTAGAGAGATCCTACAGGAAGAAGAAGATCTCTCTGAGATTGTACAATTGGTCGGAAAGGTAAGTGAATGAAAGAGGAATACGGTACTAGGAAGGAGTACGGTAGATAAAGATTCAAATGTGTCCATTCAGGCATCTCTGGCAGAATCGGATAAGTTGACTCTGGAAGTGGCCAAGATTATCAAGGATGATTTCCTGCAGCAGAATGGATATACTCCGTATGATAGGTGAGTGAGAATGGGAATGATAGGAAGATGAAGATGCATACATTCACTTTGGGAACCTCCCTCATACGTCGTTATCAATTGTTCCTCACAGATTTTGTCCCTTCTACAAGACAGTTGGAATGTTGAAGAACATGATTGGATTCTATGAATTGGCTCGTCATTCTATCGAGACTACTGCGATGAGTGAGAGTAAGGTAAGAGAAGGGAGATGAGACTGTCATCGATACATCCTTCTATTCTTTCCAGATCACATGGGCTCTCATAAGAGATCGAATGGGCGATCTCATCTATGCACTCACATCAATGAAGTTCAGAGATCCTGTCAAGGTTGTTGCTAATTATAGATATCAACGATTCATATCCCCTATCTCAAATAAGATGTCGATCTAATTCCACATTGGAAATCTCATAATTCATATCTTATCAGGAAGGAGAGACGGCAATCAAGAAGCATTTCGATGATCTCAATGAACAAATGCAATCTGCATTCAGAAACCTCGAGGATGGAGCTTAATCCATTCTCTATCTCTATTGCATCAGCTTTTAACTTATTTTGTTATCTTCTATCCATGTCTATAGTAGTGCAATACTCTTTCTTCTCCAACCATAGTCAATCTCTTTGCTTTCTGGTCTTTTCCCTTCTATGCTTTACTTCTTCCATAATATTGCCTTTAATCATAATTCCTTTTCCTATCGCGGTTTCATTTTCTTCTTAATTCTGGTAGTCTCTCTATTCACTTGTGTGTCACAACCAATCTTCTATGGCTATCCCATTTGATCCCATTCATTCATCGATTCCTCGTGTAGTCCGATTGTGAATATAACGTAATCGATCGTGTTCGTTGCGCGTTCGTGTTCATTTGTATGCACGATTTACACAAATTAATAATAAAGCTAATTTAGGAATGAAGGCAGTTCTGGATCGAATAGTGAAGATAGTAGAGGAAGAGAAGGGAGGATTAATGAATGGAGGAAAGACTCTCCCATTTAAAATACTCATTGGAGTGAGTATACTCGGTTAGTTCCAATCATCGCTTCTCCATTGGTAGTAGTGAGCAAATATAGGGGGCAGAAAATAATAAATTGTGCTATGTTTTCGAATGTGTATGAGTGTTGATGTAATGAGTGAATAGATCTTTCCTCCTTAAATAGTTGTTCTTTCAGGTCATTTGTTATCACTGATATCTCCTTCCTTCTTTCAACTTGTAACTCTTTCTCCCTCTTCTCTCTTCGGTATTCAACTATGGCGTCTTCTCACTTCTCCCTTTGTCGGTCACAATCTACTCGTACTATCCATTACAGTACTTTCTCTTCATTTTGGAGTGAGGTGAGTAGATAAGGAATACTGTATCGGGAATATCATCAATTCATTCCAGGTTACTCATCCAAGAGTACAGTACAATCCATCTACTAAAGACGTTCGTTATCACACAGGTAAGTTAATTCAAGAGTATCTCCATTCTTCACGGAACAAGTTTCAATTGTATTTATTTCCTTTCAGATCTCATGCTCGATTGTTCTCTGTATTCTCTCTTACTTCCTCTATGCCCTCTTCGCATCTTCATATCTTCTATACGAGGTGAATTCCTTTCCTCTTATCTTCATTACATCAATTGCCGTTTCCCTCATCATAATCTCTCTCAATCATAGGTTTCTCTCTGTGGAATGGCGCCCGTCATTGCAGCAGTTATGGTCTTGGTCAAGCAGGTTACTTATTGTTTTATATACTAAAAATATTGTTCGTTTAAAAAATCATATGGGAAATGGATAAATCGCATGTTCAGTTCCTTCCCGATTCTATCGTATTTGATACTGGAATGGGTCGAATCAAATATACTCATCTTCCTCTCAATGCTTGTTTATTCTCATTCATTGCTTCACTTCTTGGATTGGTCAGATTCGTCGTCCCTCTTGAGGTTAGAAGATATATTGAGAACCCATGAGTAGAATTTAGACAAAGAATTAACCATTTAAAATTTTGATTAAGATATTATTGGGAACTCAATTATCATGGACGTATCTTCGATTCCTTTCTCCCCATGAGACTGAAGCTGTGATTGGAGATCCATCCGAGCATTTTGCATGGGCATCGTACGGTTTAAACTAATTACATTAATTAGGAATATTATCGTGCTATTTTTCACCAGAGTATTCTCAGTTTTTTTTGGTAAAAATGAAAGTGTGATATTTTATGATTGTTTCAGTCTGTTCCCATCTGCTTTCCGCCCCTTCTGCACTCTCATTTCAAAGGGAACATTCAGGACACTCGTCAAGTGTGGAGTATGCAAGAGAAGACAGGTGAGAATGAGAGAGAAGGAAGGGGGGGGGGTTAGATATGGCAATGACACAGCAATAGTTGAGTTGTACCAGTTTAAGGAACAAATTTCCCATATGGGTAGATGGTTATTATAGATTCGTCACGTTGATGTGACATCTCTTTTATCGAATGGAGGTCCTTCTTCTCCTGGAATGAGAACTATGCCTCCTCCAATGGATGGAGAGAGAAAAGATGCTGAGAGAAGAAGGTATTCAATCTAGCGGGCAATTTGTTCTGCTCTTTATTCCCACCAGGAAAAGAGCCGTTTCCATTTACTTTTTTGCCTTGTCGATTTTATGATGTTAGTATAAGAGGGATGAATTGCAGACAAAAAGCTCTTGCTGAATTGAACAAGAGACTGAAACAGCAGAATGAGAAAAAGATTGATTGGGATGAGGATGAAGATGAAGAGGATAAACCAGAGGAGGTAACGAAGGGGGAGGGGATAGATGCAAGATAGAGATCTATTGTTATTGAATAATTGCAGGTAGTATCTGAATCAGTGTCTCCTTCTCCTTCTTCTTCCCTTCCTCCTCTTTCTTCCTCTTCCGATCCTCCCATCGCTTAGAACACTCACTTTTATATTTTACATAGTGTACAAATTCATTCCCAGAGTATTTATACAAGTAGAATAGTAGTAACTTATCTGTGATAGCCTTTGTAATTGCCTTCAATTTCTTCATATGATGGGTATGTATGTATTCACTTGACTGATGCATTCTCTTCAATCATTTTCCACATTTCTCATTTGTGGTCAATGCTCAGTTTCTTCCCCGATTACTCGATTGTTTCATAATTCTCACGAGGGTTTCTTCTGTGTCAATAAATGGTTTGTTTTATTCAATATATTCATAATTATTCACATTATATCATAAGGACCCACAGAGGGAGAAATTAATCCATTTTCCCGTACAATCGAAGATTCTTCTGCATCATACAAATTCAATTACGAAATTTCTATGTTTGGGAGTGGATTCATCCTTAGATGGCTTGAAATGATACTTGAGAGAGTTGAAGGACACTCTGAATAGAGAGAATAGTGAATAGAAGGGAGATCATTCACATACGGTTTTCCATCGGGATCGAATGAAGAGCAAAGTCGATGAAGAGAATGATTAATTCCCATTCTATTCAATTGGAAGACATGCTTATGATCACATGACTTATTACTCTCCTGAATGAATGGATAAGAGAGGAGGAATAAATGATAGTGGTACCTCAATGAGATGGATGGTAGTCTCATCTCCTTCCACTGATTCTTTCATTTCTTGTCTCATCTCATCAGTCGTATCTATAATCAACTACATTAATCTCAATCAATCGATCTCATTCACCTCCAAATGGTCTTATTCTGAGATTGGAAGGAAGAGAAGCGAATACATCAGAACGAAGACAGACTGTTCTGAATGGGAGTAAGTGAATGGATTGAATAGGAAAGGGAAGGATACCGAGCAGTTGCCATTGCATTTGAATCCCATCGAAGAGTTGATAGATTCCATATGTGAAGATACATCTAAATATACAATTTGCATAACTAAATGTCCGATAGACTTGAAATAATTAACGAATTGGACGAAAACTAACCAGCTGCGGTTTGTGAAATGTGTGAAAGATGTGATGAAGAGAAGATTCATCCGTCCCCTTTATCGTCTTTATACAGAAAGATCGAATGGGAAGAGGAGAAAATGTTGATCGATGGATAAAAACATCTTTTATTATTGAGAGAAGAGAAGATGGAACATCCTTCTGGAATACAACTCATTTCATAAAACTGGAATCATTCATTAGGAAATTCGGTTAAAATGAAAACAAGAGATGGTATCTGGTCATTTTGCCGTTCGCATAGCGAACTCATCATTGTTGTGCTTGTTTTTGCAGACAAAGACATTGAAATGAAAGAGAAAGAGAAGAACTGACAATTGTAACATCGAAGGATCGAGCGGGAATTAAGAGAATTGAAGATAGAATTGAATGTAATTCAATCTGTAATTTATTTATTATTTCACTCTCATAACTAGTTTTTCGAATATTTTGGTTGTGTAAGGTCATCGTAATGTACTTGATATGAGTGAATGAGTAATAACCTCATTATTCTCGATTATTTTCTCCTCTATAATTCGATCTTTTTCTTCAGGTGATGAATGAGAAGCACATTGACGACAGAGAGATCGAATGGTCAACGATGAACTCTTGAATGGAAAGAAGGAAGGAATGAATGTATGCACTCAAGGGAAGGAAAGAGAGGGAAAGAGGTCAAAGAGAGTAGATCAATGGGGAGAGAAGAAAGAAGTACACTCTGTTACAGAAAAGGATTGATCTCCATGGATCAATTCCACTATTGTTAAACAGGGAGATGAAGAAAAGAAAGAAAGGAAAGTGCAGGCAGTGATGTAGAGAGAGAAAGAGAGAGAAAGAGGAAGAGGAAGATCAGGAAAAGATGAAGGGTGAAGATGTTTCATTTCCCTTCACAATCTTAATAGGAAATCATGAGAAGGAAGAGTAGTAAGCAAGATATGCAACTTGTTGAATGAAGGAATGAAGATGGAAGATAAGAGGAATGAACTCACTAACGATCCATTGATCTCCAATCCAATTATAGGAGAGAAGGCGAAATGAGAATGATGGCGAATTATACTATTCCTGAATTAGAGAGTTATACTCGGTCATTCTTCTTCTTCGAGAGAGATAATTCACTAAGGAAGTGACTTTTAGAGGTCTAAGGGAAGAACTTTCGAATATCTCGCAAGTTAGTGATCATTCACACATTTCTCACGTTCCCTTTTCAAGTGGAAAACCAGATTGAGAAAGGAAAATAAGTTACCTGAATTTGGATGAAGTGAGAGAAGCATTGAGAATAGAGAGACGATCGAGTTTAGAGAGAAGAAAGGATAGAAGTTCAGGAGGAAGTGAATCAACCATCTGAAGAGAAGAAAAGAAGAGATGGATAGGTAGAAGGGAGGAGAAGGGGAGGGAGGGGAGATGAAGAGTGAAAGGGATGAACAGATCAGACTCGAGAGTTCATATGAAAGGGAATGGGAAGAAGAGAATATTATGAGATGGGAACACAAAAGAAAAGAGAAGAATGAAAGGAAGAAGCGGAAAAGAGAAAAGAGAAGTTATCAGTGAAAGAAATGAAATGGGTCAGTGAAAGAGAGGAATGGAGATCCATCACATGGAAAGGACTTGATAACCAGAACGGAGAAAGGAAAAGAAGGAAAGGAAGATCTAAGGGAGGGAGAGGGGAATCAACTTGTATTCATATCGAGTGAGTAATGAAAGAAGGAATGAGGACTTCTCTTGTGATGGTAGAGCATTTGAACTGAGTGAGGAGGGAAGATAGAAATCTAGTGGAGAGGAGGGTCACTTTAGATCGAAGTAACCGATATGAATGACAATGGAAAGAAAGAAGGAGAATGGATGATATCGAGACCTCGAGGGAAAGAATGATGCCATTACAGAAGAAGAAGAGAAGAAGAAGTGATGAAACTGAAGAGGATTTGAAATTGACCCTGAAGAGTTCTTACTAATTGAAGAGACTGTTGAAAGTACTTGAGAAGAGAGGACATTCAATTCGTTCCTTGTGAGTACTTCTTTTATTCCACTCAATAACAATCTCATTTTATCACAACAAAGATGATTATCAACAATGAAAGAGTGGAAATCCCAGCTGAGAAAGAGAGAGAAAGAGATCACAATCGAATGATTAATGAGAACAAAATGAGGACAATGGAAATACGAAAACAAATTTAGAATTCTTGATGTCGTCTAGCCAGGATTCTGTCTGCTTCTATCGATGGTCGTTCACTTTTCTTAATTATCCACGATTGAAATTAATAAAAAGGGACAAATAATTACCACATTCTGCTTGAGAAGTTTAACTTTGACACATCTTCCACACATTGGAGATCCGAATCGCTCTTAATTTATTACTATTATTATTTCGATAATTGATCATATTCGCTTACTGTTATTCAGAGGAACTTTTTCAGCAGTTTTGGATGAATTTAAATGTGGACACGTGGAATCGGACAATCGAAGGAAAGAAGGAAGAAAATTACGAAGAGCTTCACGAAATCGACTGGAAAACAAGCCATTGTTGGAAGTATGAACCATTGTGTCGTTTGATTCTCTGTATTCATAAAGTTCGAAGTGCTTCCAGGCACTAAAATATCCGATAATGAGAAAGAGTGCGTAAGTGTGGGAGTTAATGAGGTCCAAACCATGGAAGAAAACGAGGACACAATGATCATTCCATTCTCGCCCTCTCTCTCTTAGGAGGTATTTTATAGTTCTGAGTAGATTCTCAATAATAATTATAATTCTTCTCACCGACTCATAAGTAGATAAACAGCAAAGGTCAGAGGATGAAGAGTAATGAATACGAGATTTGCGAATGGAAGAAGATAAAATGAGTGAGTGAGTGAATTGAGATAACGGAATAATGATACAGTAGGAAATGATTCCGACAGCTGAAAATATCTTCCTTCTCTCTCGTATTCCGTCAGAATTACTGTTTCATTAATTATTAATGAGTAATAAACCAATAATTGGATATAAAAAGTACTTGATTGAGTAGAATGAGAGAAGTTGAAGGAAGACGAGCAATGAGAAAAAGGACGATTATCACTGTGAGCATTACTGTCGTCTTTGATGTCGATTTACTGTAACCAGATAGACTATTGTTATTCTTCCCATCTCGAGTAAGGAAAGAATCTGGTATTCAATACCCCCAAGTGAGAGAAAAGAAAGAAAGGAAAGATCTATGAAATATCTCGTGAGATTTCACTCACTCCTCGTTGTCCAAATAATTGTATTTATACTCCCTTCCACTCTTTGGAATTGAACATACCGTGACTGAAGACATCGATTGGATTGAGTTGAAATCTGTGAGAGAGAAGAATCGCGTAGACTTCGAATGAGAAGAATGGTGAGAATAATTAGAGTGAAGGAAGGAACAACGAGAAGAATTAATCTCATTGAAGAGAGAAATGATGAGAAACGATCACGTCCAATCCTGATTATATATTTATTATTATTCTATTCATCACTCATTCAGAAGTCTTTTCTGATGCAAGGAAGATATCTCTTCATCTTCGAAAGAGGAAAATTCCCAAATCTTCACGTATCTATCTCATTTTCATTGCAGATTCTCACGATTTGTGCATAGTTTATTGCATGAGTTGCTTATTGAAATGAGATGGAAGGAAGTGAGAAATTGAGAGATTAATAATCTCATTCGTTTCCCTTCAATATTATCAACTTATAAATTACCATAATTGTAGTGGAGTGTAGGCCATCGAACATCTTGCCACCCAAATATGAACTGATTGAGAAGAAGAAGAAAGATCAAGAGAAGAAGTTAGATCGAGACAGAAATGAAGGAGGATAGATGACTCCGATCCATAATTGATACATGAGATGAGAAGAGTGAGAAGGAATGCTATCTAAATGACGTTATTGAGAATGACGAAGAGTGTCAACAGAATACAGTCCCTTCAGAAGAGAAGAAGGATGAATGGAGTCCCCCCCCTTCTCTCTTTCTATTCATTACTTGCAACATCTTCTCTATTTATATTTCCCGCCCTATTTGCAACACTATGAATATTCCCATCTCATTGTCGAAAATGGACTTGAAATCCACGTTTGTCTATTCTCAATCTTCATAAATAATTACTCACTCGAATAGCGCGTTTCGTCATTTTCTGTGAGCATAAATCAAAGGAACGAAGAGGAAATTGAACTGCGATGAATCTGAAATTGAAAAATGATCAATCAACATTTTATAATAATTCAAACCTTTGAATGCCTAGAAGAAGAGTGAGAAAGGTGATTATTGTATTGAAGAAGAACGGAAGTTCCTCCATGCAAATCTGAATTGCAATATCCATGAGTCTAATAAATCTCATAACGCTAAGAAATGCGCAGATCAGAAGCCGTATGAAATATCTCTCATGCAATAATGTCTCGTCTGTCTAGATTCCATGATATTTTCTAACCTTTCTCAATAGACAAAGGAATTCAGTATGCTGCCCATCACTCGAATGATCGAGATTATAATAATAAATAGTATACGGAAGAGGAGAAATTGCCATGCAAAGTGCAGAAATTCCCATCCAGAAAAGAGGTTCAACGGGTGATCGACTCTGAATTATGGAAGGAAATCATCTTGAGTGAGGGGGACACTCACTATTCGTTGTGTCCTCAATATCAGAATAACGACTCCATTTGTGATTATTACGAGAAGAACGAGAATAGGAAGAAGGATTCCATACAGAATCTGATGATACACAGCCATTTAGATATTCCTCTTGGATTCTCTCACTTTCATGGCCAAATCAGTATCTTGATCTTCGAATTGCATTGCATATGCGAGAGTGCATTGATTAGTGAATCCATCGAATATCTCGTAGGCATTGCAACCACGATTACGACGATGCTGAGAAGAGGAAGAGAGAGAGAGGGAAGGGAACGGAAGGGGAGGGGAGGGACAGGAGGGGGCAGAGGGAGGACGATGGACGTGCCCTTCTCTCACGAGTGTTTTCGATTGATCGATCAATGAACATAATTGGTGAAAGTGAAAAGAGTAACTCACTTCCGATAGATTGCAGAATCCAAGAGTGGCCAGATCGGATATTCCTCCGTCTTCGTTCATACCTGCAATGGAAGAAGACTGAGAATGAAGAAGAAGACCGATAAAAGGGAATGACGGGCTGTTACAACAGATTCATGAGTAAATATGTGAGTGAAGGAGCGAAAGGAACACGCAAGGTGTTCTCCCTCCCCCCCCCTTCCCCCTTCCCTTCTCTCCTTCGGTCTCCCTAAGACTGTTTCCGGATTGAACAGTAACAGAAATAGTCTAACGTAAGAGATGAATGAACTGGAATGGAATGGAGAGAGGGAGAATCTGAAGGAATGACGAAGGAAAGAATGAACAATATCCATTCATGCACTCTCTTTTCCACAGTATTTTGACGAACTCTGAGAAGGAGAAGGGAGAAGAAAGATCAGAGGGAAATGAAGTAATACTACCGTTAGATTGGATAAAGAAATGAGAATAAAGAATGAACTATTCAAGGGACTTCAGTTTGGGTTCGAAACGAAACATTCAAAAGTTTGTTATCTCCGGGAAAATTGAGGGAGAGGAAGGAAAGGAATAATTGGGCGTGACCCAAGAAAGAAAAGAGAGGAATGAAGCTGGATGAAGAGGGGAAGAGGAGGAGGGGAGGAAGGATAAATATGGGGATGAATTACAGAATGAAGAGAGAGAGAATGACTGTCTTTCTGTCTGATGAGATCCATTGGACTTCTCTCTAATCTCATTGTCACAAGAAGAATTGACATCAATTGGAACGAATGAGGGAAAAAGAGAATAAATAATCTAGGAGAGTTATCTCACGATAGACTGAACAGATGCATAAAGGGAATAGATGGAGTGGTATTCTGAGTGGGAGTGGAGATACCTCTAGAGGGAAAGAAGAGAAGGGGGAGTGAGAGCTATGAAAAAAGGATAAAGAATAGATTATGGTATAGATAACAGAACGATAAAATATGATGAGGGAACATGGATTAGAATGGCCATCGAACGGACAAATGAACAAAGTATAAAGAGAAAGATGAAATCATCACAAAACAAGAGAGCGCAGAGGAGAGGAAAATGATACTGAGAGCATGGAAATGTAATTGGAGTTATTCATTCCCAGACTGTATGGTGTGGTCTCTGAGAGAGAAAGAGGAAGTCAGTTCACTTATTCGAGATGAAATTACTGAGAAGATATGTGAAATGTGGGTGTTTCTTACGGTGTTTATAAGTGGATTCTTGTTCCTATTTGAGTCTTCCTAAGCAGAATTTACGATGAATGAAATACTTGAAAGATCTTAGTTCCACTTGGTACGTCAAAAGATTCAAAGTTCAGATAAATTCTGAGAAGAAAGAAGAGAAACGAAGAAGATTCTTCTTACTCGGTCACATTACTCATGCATTCACTTGAGACAGTTCGGATAGAAGAACGGGGAAGGGGAAGGGGGAGGGAGAGAGGGAGGGGAAGAAGCACTCTCCGTCTCTTCGTCTCGGACATCATCTACCTCCTTCTCATTGCTCTATACATCCCAATACAAGACGTACTTCTCCATGTTTTCGATCTCTGCTCAATTATTTCATTCGCCCCAATGGGAATCGTCGAATTTAGACTTCCGATGAATGGAAAAAGGAGATACAAAATATTGTAGTAAAAGAGAGGTGATTGGATACGAAATGACACGAATTGGAGTACAATCGAAGAGAAGACTGAGAAAGAGAAAGGACGAGAAGGTATTTGTGTCGTCTTAGATGATGAAGAAGGAAGAAAGTGTACTAGAGAGTAATGAGGTATGAAGAGAAAGACAAAACAGGGACAAATGGACTATCGAGCTCATTAGTCTTTATCTCGATCTTTTCTCTTTACAGTCCGACCATCTTTGATTGAGTCATTGCCTCATCTCCTTCCTTGTCAATCTTCAGTACATTTGACAGTAGACCTGAAAAGGGATTACGTAGGAATGGGATACGGTACTCCTCTCTCCTTACCGAGTAATTCATCAGGGAACTTCCTTTCGGACATGAGTTTCTCAGCCATATCCATCTTCTCCTTCATTGATTGCAGTCTTCGATTGACCTGAATGGTGTAATGATTACCGTATCCCTCTCTTCATCCATCTCCTCACTTTGAATAGAACAGTGTACATGTTGACGTAAGCGATGGCAAGGGAAGCGATAGTAATCACCATCTAAGAGAAGAAAAGATCAAGAGAAGGAAGAAGAGGAAGAAACCATTGCAATCCATGCACCAACTGTCATGTATCCATTCGTTCCAAGAGCTTCTGATAGTTCGGAACGAAGCTGAAATTATCAATTGAAGGAATAACGAAGAATAAATAATACCGCCATTTTGTTCCTTCTTCGAATAAACCGAACGATAGAAAGGAAAAGGAAAGAAATGAATGAAAGAATAGAATGAATCAGACATTCTATTCTTTTCTTTCACTTCATTTCCATACTCAATTTATAACTCATTTATCTCCACTTTGTCCTTTTTCATCTGCTGATTAAATGGAAAACGATGTTATTCAACGCAAAATAACTCTTTATCACCAGTTTCTCAGATCTACACCAAATATTTGAAAAACAAAAGCGATACCCGGGATAAAAGGAAGTATTAAAGTGATCATTGAGTGTCAATCGAATGAGGGGAGGATATATCTAGAGGGGAAGGGGTGAGAGGGGACAGAGTGAGGGAGAGGGAGGTATGTATTCAATGAGAAGAACAAAGCTATCGAAATTGCACTTTGGAAGAATTGAAACCGATTGAGAGGCTGATCGAATCCCTTTAAGAAGGGAATTCTGATCAGAAACACGAATCTTAATTGTGAACTCGGGAATGAAATATTCAAGTGGAAATGTACAAATGGAGAATTGAATGAGGGGCAGGGATTATGATGACATAATGAATTGTGTTCGTGGACTTGCTCGTTGACGAAGATTTTCGAAGAATTCATCTCTTCTCGATATTCCGATGAATGAAGTTTTCTCTCTTTCTTCCAATTCAATTTCCAATCCTTTCCTTGATCCAGTGAGAAGAGAAAGAGTTCGTACTCCATTGATCTATCAAAGGGGAAGAATTCAATTGATTATGAATGCAATCTCACTTGTCTAATAGCAACGATCTCTTCCAATATAATCATTCTTTCGTCCTCTCCCAGATTTGAACGGAAGACAAGAGCACTGTAATGAATAATCTTGATTATTTTGAAACTTGGATTATAACTGACTGAGGTGTCAAATGAAGAGTTCCTGAGATGGAAACCTTCGTTGATCCCTTCTCCATCATTATACAACGACGATCTGAAACGGGGAAATGCATAGAGAGAAGAGAAAGGGAAAAACTTACGATCAAGTACATCTTCTACAATATCTTCTTCTTCTAATGAATCAACACTTTCGATATCAGAAATAGAAGTTGAACGAGGAGAGAATGAGATTGGATCGAGTGAACGATGACGACGAAGGTTTCCTATTCATTATGAGATGAGAATGAAGAGAGGAAGGGGTAAACAAACCATTGTCATCACTTCTTTTTGCGAGTGAACTATTCGAAGGGAACGATCGACTGTCGGTCGATTGCTGCAAAAACAATAAAATGAAATTGTAAAAATTGAGCAAAAAGTTTGCACGGAGTGGGGTTCGAACCCACGCACCCATACGGGTACCAGAACACCCAGGAGGCACTGAACTCGTGACAAGCTTATCGCTTGAGTCTGGCGCCTTAGACCACTCGGCCATCCGTGCATGTTTGTGAGGGACTCTTTGCACGATTATATTGAGTGAGGAAATCATTTTCCGAAAGCGACTATTGTCACGTTTGGACATTGGGAAGGAGATCGAAAACGCGATAATTGTCCATTGATCACACGTGACATTGCAAAAAAAGATTTTTAAAAAAGTGGATAATAACTGACAGGACGAGTTCCAATATCTCCATTCTTGACGGGAAGATTACGATAGAAATATCCATAAGTATCAAGACGATATCGAAGACGAGGAAATTTATCGAAGAGATAAGTAGTGAAGAAGAGACGAATTCCAAAGGTCATTCCTAGATGAGAAATGATAAATTGAAGAAGAATGAGATTGATTACTGACCACATGCACCGAAACAAGTTCCAATTGAGAAACAAAGACTCCACATCAACCAATAGATACAAAGAAGGTAGAAGTGAAATGATACATCCGGACGTTTCCAAGTAAAAAGACTAAAAATGATGTGAATGCATCGGAATAATTTCTGTTATCTCACCTTTCAAACTTCTCTAGAACATCAGCTGTGAATTTGACTGCCCATTGTGCAATCTTCGCTAAATCTATCAATAATTGACCCGATGACATATCGAGTTTGGGCATTGGAATCTCCTTTCGAGGAAGGAAATTGAGACCAATGTCGACGTTGCTGAAAGAGAATTCGTCTTCTCTGCACTATGAAAAATGAAAGTGTGGATGACATGCATAGAATGAGAAGAACTAACTGGATAGCTTTGACGTAGTTCAATGATAATTGGAGAAGGAGAAGTAAGAAGAATAGAGCCCATACGAAACCAGTCCAGATTGAATACATGTACACCTTCAACGAATCACAGTTTGGAATAATATTGAAACAAGCAATAAATACCAATAAATAGGAATAACATACGAGAACGAGTAGAAGAGTGGCGACAGGATTGACCCACATAAGGAGATCATAGCCTGCTGCAGCTGCTTCGAGAAGAGGACGAGATGCTGCCACTGGAAGGAGAGATTCATTGATTGATGAGATGATTACCATTTCACCAAATAGATCTAGTAAGTGGTAAACAATTGAAAACATACGAAGTCTCTTTAGATCTTTCCTCAATTGTACGACTGATAGAGACTGCTTCGGATCGTAAAGTTGAATAAGTTCCCCGTCCTCTCCCTCCACTACAGATACCTTCAATCAATCGAGATTCCTTCTCTCTTTCTCTTTCTCGTTTCCTTACTTCTTTCCTTTCGAATGCATCGAGAACATCAAGAATGAACCATCTGACTTCTCTACTCACAGCATTCACAAGAGGATATCGAGTCTTCAGTGGATATTCTGATTCGATCGAGGCAAGATCTGAAAAAAAGTACAAACTCGATTGGAATATGCGATGAAAATATCAACCTGGAGAGCTGTGTGATTTTTTCCTATTAAGATTAGTTTTCTCAGGAGGTTTGGGAGGGAGAAGAGATGAAGATGGAAGACCACACACAAAACCATCTCTTAGTATTGCAGCCATTGGAAGAGAGAAAGAGGAACGAATGACACTTTCCATTTCTCTTTCCTTCTCTCTATCATTCAATCACTCTCATTACTCACCCATCTCTCATTCTCTTCTACAACACATGATTGGAATAGAAACGTGCCCGATAAAAGGAGTAGAATACAATACGGGAGGGCAATATCAACTAACAAGAACATGGACAAAATATCCCGATTACGGTTTGAGAGAACATCCACATGAATGAATCATCATTATTCCACTTCATCTTACTGGTTTTCATGCAAAATCGAGAGGTGTAAGATCTAAGCAACCTCACAGCTCCCTTTTCTCTCTATCGATGAGTCACATCTCTACGCGGTTACAAGGAGAAATTGATTCAAAATTTTGCTAAAAAACGTTTCGTAAGTGCGGTGGTTCGAGAATAATAAAGGCAGGTGTTAAAATTGAAAATCTATGTAAAGAAATGGAGGTTATAGATACCTCCCAATAAGGAAGGACGATCAGTCGTTAGTCGATTATCTTCATTCATTCCTTCAATATTCCTCTCTCCATTTCTCGATTCTCTACTTGACAATCGATGGTTACCATGGCTTTTACTGTTTTCTTCTGTATTTACGAAGAGAGGACTGAAGATTGAAGAAAATGTGTGACGACGACGTTGAATGAACATCGTATCCATGAATCCCATTGATGATGAGGATGAAGAGAGAGAGGAGGAAGAAGAGGATGGGAAGGATGGGGAGGAAGAATGAGGGAATGAATCCGAAGTAGAGATAATCATGCCATATTTATATAGAAGAGGATAAACGACATCGTGTTCGAGGAGAGAAAAGAGAAGAGGAAAGAGAAGAGAATGAAATGGAAAACAGTAAGGACGAATGATCTTTCTATCATTCACTCCGTTTCAGGAGAAAATTCCTCAGTAGACTATGAACAGTCACGATGCATATTCTACATAGTAGAGAACATTTGCAGAGAATATTACTTGCACAGAAGAAATAGTGATGAGATTGATAGAGATGAGAAAGAGGAGAGAAAGCAGTTAGTCTAGACAATTAGAAGTTTCTATCAACGATTGAGAGAGATTTCAGTGTGACCAGTTAAAGCGAGATGATAAAACCTTTTTGTGTTTCTCTTGATGAATATTCACTGTGACTTGATAATCCTGAAGTGGAAGCGGCCTTTTTGACAGGAGTGAATCGACGTCGAGATGAAGCTTTTGATCGACCCTTAATCAATTGAATTATGACTGATAAGGAATAGAATGAACTGACATCATCATCACTACATTCAATTGCTCGTTCAGCTCCATATCTTATTAGTGGAGGGGAATTTGACCCTTCTTGTCTCACTCCCAATCGATCTCGCATTCTGAAGGATATGACGATTAGACTACGAAATAGTTACAATGTTCTCCCTTTTGAAAGGACAGAGAGGAAAACAAAGAGATGAACTCTTCCATGTGAGGGAGATGATAATGATGAGAGGCAATGAGGACAGTTGTAAACTATCGGAGATCGAACATCCAATAAACACATTATTGAACTAGAGAAGTGAAATGAGCAGAATAAGGAAGTTTCCTGTCTATTGGTCAGCTTCTTTTTACTGTTTGTGGTTTGAAATGAAAACGAGATGAGTTTGAGATGGGAAGGAAGATAGGAAAGAAGAGAAGGAAACAACCAACCGCTTGTTAACTTTCCCATCGACTAATTCGCCCCGGGGATCGAATTTGATAGAGAATACGATGAAAGTATTGAGAGAGTTAAGAGTATTCATAGATAGAAGAGAGTTGTTCGCTTATTGGAGGTCACTGTTTAATCATATCGAGACTCTTTTTGCTTATTCGGCATAAGAAGACTGGTCAAATGATTAAAAGAAACGATCGAGAAAGAAAAGAGGAGAAAGCCATTTTCATACTGTGAGAAGACTCCTTTCATACAATCTTTCCGGAGAGGATTAAATAGGATTAAAATGGAATGGGATTAGGAGCGATAGGATTATAGAAATAGATAACTTACCGTGCTAGCAATTTCTTGAATCGAACCATCTCTCCATTTATTTCACCATATTTCGGGAAAGAAAGACTGTCTACGGTAGTTGCTATTGTTTTTCACATGTTACTTGTTAGGCGACAAGCCAATGGAAAAGAGTGAAGATGGACAGTGAGATAATCTATGGCATCTGACTGCCCCTTCCTACCTATGCACTATTCATTGCCCCCTCCC
>LS485814.1:368143-415453 GCA_900490705.1 Pristionchus arcanus
CGATGCCCCCTCCATCCCCCCCCTCTCTTACCGCTGGATCGGAGATGGCATACGAATACGAGGAGAGAAGAAGAGGTATGGACACAGCAAAAAGAGTGACTGATAACATTTATTGATAGACCCATCTAGATAAGAATGGATACTACACTCCTGTCAATGCATTCTGATTCACTCACTGATTCAACCCCCGAATCAAGTGATATCAAGGGGCAAAGAATAGAAAAGGATAATCGGATTCAATGAAGACAAAGTGTAAGAAATGACTAGAAGAGGGAAATTGTGATGTAATAGAGGGAAATAACGACTAAGAGATGAACTCTTTAGATGAGAATCCCTTACTGGACAGTAGAGAGAGACGAGGCCAGTGTTCTCTCTTCTATTGAAAGATCTTATCGAATATTTGAGTCATCTCCCAATGATCATTTCAACTCCCCCCCTCACATTGAGATGAGATTGTTGCGAAACTCAAGGTGAAAAAAGTGAAGATGATTCCTTGAGATGATTTCCCTCACACTCCCGGACGTTTCCTTATATTCAAAAAAATGAATTTTTAACATATACTATCCAAATCTCCAGTGAAAATCATTCAAAACAAGAATGAATACAGCCTCTGTATCAGATTCACATAATCGGAAAATATGGTAGTCATTTTCATTTACTTGACAAGAACGACGAAGAAATGACAATAGGCTGAAATCATAACTTGAAAAGCTTCTGGTAGTGCATAAGCATGGATGTGCCATGTGATAATTGTGACAAAGAAGAAAAATAACTTGGAGATTTGTCCTTTGAGTTGAGACAATTGATCACTCTCAAATAGAAAAGGTGAGTTGAATTGAGGAGAGAATGAGAACTGAGAGGATTGAATGAATGAATGAGTGAATGGTTGTGTACTAAAGGGGAGGAAAGTTTGACTTGCAACAATATAAAGTATATCTGGAGTATAATCAGAATTGAGAGTGAATGGGAAAGAGATAGAAAGAAGAGAGAAGAGAAAGGTGAGAGAGAGCTGGAGATGAGTATCTTTTGTATGAACAATGAACCATTGAACGTCATAAGTCGAATCATATCGAATATATTGGAGAGAAAGTGAGAGGAAAGAGATGATATGATGAAAAGGATCGAGGTCAGATGACAATTTATGATTATGGATGAAGGAAGGGGAAAGAATGGAAGAGAAGGAAGAGGTTTGGATGAATAGATCAATGGCAGATGGTAAAGAGAGTGAGAAAATGGCGTGATTAGATTAGTCTGGATGAAGGAGAGAAATAGAACAAGAGCCTGTTTTGATCCATGTAAGGGATGAAATTTACTCATCCCTCACTAATTCATCCCATTTGAGTAAACCATCATTAGCAATCTTTTCTATCAAAACATTACGAGAAAATAAGTGGAACGCTTTCACTTTTCTAGTCTTCACAATGTGAGAGGTTCAATGGAGAGTGAAGAATATTATATTTAGTCTGTGAAGACATTCACATTTTAATCCACTTCCTTGTAATCTGCAAAAGCTTCGAAAATTAGAGATAAAAGCTTCATTCAATTTTCGATTTTCTGATAACTCGTTTGACTACGTAAAGGAAACATAAAAATAGGGAGAATAATGCAAAAATGACAATTGAAATGAGAAACACAAAAACATCGATTAGATAATATTGGAAGAAATTAAGTTGCTGTCCGTAATGATCGAATTGTCTGGAATATTTATTTTTAACGAGTTATTCCAACAAAATATCAAAAAGATTCATACCTCAATGGGCCGAACTTCGCCATGAATTCCATATTTCTGACGAATAATTCTCTCGCATTGAAAGGTCGATTTCTGATCATTTTTCCCACCAGGTAAGCTTTGTCAGAATACCTAAATTAAAATTATCCGAATTAAAAAAAACTAACAATGTAAGAAATAGACTTACTGATTTGTTTCAAGAACAGTTCTAATCGACTGTTCTAACTCTTCTGAACTCATGAGTGAAGTCTTTTCTAATTTTATTCCTGTTCCAATTCTCTTTATGACCTTAACCAATCAATATTCTCTCGAATATTCACGAAGTAACGGAACCTGTGCATTTCTCTGTTGATCTCCAAGTACAGGAATGACAATCAATGCTTTCCCTGCAGTAACTGCTTCGATTGTACTTCCCTGTCCACAATGAGTAATGAATAGAGAAAGACGGGAGTCGTCTAAACATTAGAAATTGACTTTTGTGTTCCATTGTACAGATTAAACTAACACAAGATATCATTCTGAGGTACCCAAGTCGATTCGATTAGATTATCGATTCCTTCACTGATTTTGTCCTCAGGTTTCTCATATTTCCAGATGAAAGTAACGTTAGGAAATTGTTTGATAGTCTTGATAATCGATTTCTTGTATTGTTCAGGCATCAAATAACTCTTCGCCACAGTTCCGAATGAAATGAGAACATTTTTCTTCCTTTTATCAAGAATAGATGACCATGTCTAAAGATATGAATCTTTTGCTGTGGACATTTGAAAGATTACCTCATTCAATGGTTTATTTCCCGATGAAATACTAATTCCTCCGATATCAATCATTTTGTGTGTAAGAAGCTTTGGAAAATCAATAAGAGGTTCGGAATTGACGAAGTAGAGAGATGATTTCTTTAGCATTTCCTGAGAAAAAAATCAATGAGAGTGTGTTCAGTCGTTTTTCGAACCTCAACTCCAGTTGTATTATCTCCAAATTTGTGTTTGAACATTTCATCGAAAGGATCGCGAATTCCCGGGAAGAAAAATGAGACGATGAAATGAGAGAAGAAATTGTTCATTCTCTCGAAGAAATTCATTCGATCGCTATGATTTCCCAAGCACGCTTAAAGTTCCCATTCAAGTATATCGAATAGTATGAACTACTTTTCAGGTTCGGTATCGTCCCTCGCTCTCATCGTTCCACCCTATTTATTATTTATACCTATCTAACCGTTTTGGGGACTTCAGTAATTACATTTATTTTTGAATCCGTGTTGTACTCACAAGGGATATAACTGGGAAAGGAAGGAGCTCCAGTGATATCGAATGATCCTTCAGAAGATGAAATTGACAATGTCACAGCATACTTATCGATTCCGATATGATTGAACAAGGCTGAATAATAATGATGATCACTCTATCATTCTCTCACTTACCATAACCACATAAACAGATTGGTTCACTGAATGCAGCATCGAAATTCTCCTTCCGTAATTGTTCGATTAATCCTTCGTAGTGAAGAGTGAAATTACATTGACCATGCCAAGCATCGCGGAAACTTTTCATCTCCTTGAAATAAAGAGGAAAGTCGTTGATAGAAATGCTCAACTAGCCTCCATATCATCAGAAATACTTCCTGACTGCCAGAGATTTCGAGACATTCGAGATTCAATTTCCATTTCGAATTTGATGGACGAATTCGACTGAGGCACGTGAATTATCTGTAGGGACTTAATTGATGTTTCTTTCCTAATTTCTTCCACCTTTGCCTTTGTGGTTCCATATGAGTTGAATCGAGAATCGATAATCGGAGCAAGCATATGCTGTAATGGAGAAGGCAGTGAGAATGGGGGGGGGAGGAGGGGTAGCTGACCACTTCATGACCTGCATCAATGAGTGCATCAGAAAGAGATCCAATGAAATTAAGATGAGAACGGGCAAAGATTGGATTGTACGCGAGAAATCTCAATTATTGGAAATATTAAAGCTAAATAACCACAACAATATTTGTTATAATTGTTTTTATTACTTACTTGAGGGCATTGTCGTAGTGAAAAATAAGAAGTAGAAGGTAAATAACTCGAGAATTCATCGTCCAATTCATAACAATGAACGTTCACTCTTTTCATACTAAAAGATAAGGTCGTCGCACCCACGAAAATTGGTCCCATTTCTCCGCCATAACAGTGATTGAATGTGATATCGTGTAGTGTAGAGTAGAATTATCGAGTGAGACAACACTATTTTATCAGAAACGAAGAAAAGCACAGAATTCATCACTTCTTTCCTTCTTCTTCTCCTTTTTCTCCATCGGTTGAATATTTCTTGCTCCTTTTCACTTCTTTCTCAGTCGATTTCAAGCTCATTCGTAACGCATCGAGAGAGTCGAAATCACCCTGGAGTATTCATTGTGATTGTCAATCTATCAGTACTCCTCACCTCTATCACTTCTTTCTCTTCTTTCTCTTCCTTTCTTTTCGTGGCTCCACTTCCCATCTCGGATTATTCTAAATGGACACTCACTCAAATGAGAATATGTAATGGTTTATCAACAGAGTAACTTGTAGGGTTTCACAAGATTCGGTTTAATGGGGAGGGGAGAGTTAGTTGACATGTAAGAGAGGGTAATGGAAAGGATGGGTTTTGGAATAGTAGGGGGTTGCTAGGAGGCGAGGAGGGAAAGGAAACTGATACACTTAGAATTAATGAGAAGAAGAAGGGGGAAGGGGCTTTGAGTGATTACATGCATTGAAGGGAATAAACACTCAAAGGATGTAGAGAATTAGCGAATAGAAGATAGAATCGATTATCTTCGCGGTAGGTCACGAAATGAAGTGCATGCTAATATCAGATGTAGACGAATCAGAAACGAGATTGATTTCGAGTAAGAGACTGAATGAGATTATTGATTGACGTAAGAATTGATTGGATACCTTTGCCTTTCTGACTACAGTAGTCTTTGGATAAGAAGGAATAGAAGGTCGATCATCGAATCGACTATCTCGATATCCCACTCTCACACATACGAATCCATCCTCATTGGCAAGGGCTCGTGATAGAGGACCTTCCTTCGATTCAGAGACTATAGACTGTCTCTCTTCCTTCGATTCATTCGGTTCCTTCTTCACTTTCTTCTTCGGTTCCTTCTTCTCCTTCTTCAATTCCTTGACTAGTAGATCCTTCTTCTTCCTCATTTCTTCTTCTTCTTTCTTTCTCAATTGATCCATGAACAGTCTTCGTTCTTCTCTATCCATTCCTTGTAATGCGGCAGGAAGAGATTTGAGACGCATTCTATCGACAGCCTCCATTGATGAATTCATATGAGATAACTGAAGTAGGGGAAGATGTTTCCATCCTTTCTCTCTATCGCATCTCAATTACTATCACTCTCACAACTCTTCAACGAGCTCATTAACTTTCTTATATTTTATTAAAAATAATTAGTTATTTACAATGAATAATAATGAAACAAACGAGAACTACAAAAATGATAAATCTACAATAATGTATTGAATGGTAGTATCCGTCAATCTATGCATGAATTCTCTCTTCGATCAGTTGTTGTTCTCCTCCATTTGATGAATTCTCATATTCTCTTTGCTGAAATTCTTGGGAAATTTTTAATTTGCAATAAAATCAAACTTCTTTTTGTACATAATAGTAAAACAAATGATAACTGCGATGAGAGTTACGAGGATAAAAGAAGAAAGACCACTGAAATTATGAAGAGAGAAGAGAAAAAGGAGGAGGAAACTCACGCAAAGAATACTATCTGTAAACCATCCATTTAATTCGAAAATTGTGAAATGAAGAGAAAGTGAGAGAAAATGAAAATAATTCACCTGTTCAGACTTCGAAATTTCGTATGCAACCAGCATTTCAGTACCGACAATTTGATTCGTCTTTTAGATGAGATATATTCAATTCATTTCATATAGATCGGTAAACTTCATATTCAGTTACTTCACAATAATTGTTCTTTTCTTCCTGCCTGCATATGTGTTTGTTGCATTATTTTAATGGAATATGTACACAGAATTAGATAATTTATTGAAAAGAATAGTAAGGTTAAGGTGGAGAAAGGAAATGATTCATGCGACTTTTGGTAGAGGTTCCACTGGTCTCGCACTATATGGAGGAGGAGAGATATAAGGAGGAGGAGGTTCACAGATAGGATTCGAATTATACATAGGAGGAGCCATAGATGAATGCTGAGATAAAGAGTGATAAAATATGCAATAAGAGTGAATACTCACATAGGGAATGGTAGGAGGAGGGAATGAAGTGTATTCTGTCTTTGGAGGAGTTGGACCTGATTGAGAGAGAAAATCTGATTGGATTTGAGCTCGTCGATGAAGATAAGCATAATATCGAATGAAGAAAGAAAGAAGAGCACAAACTACAGATGATATTATGCATCTGAGAAAGAATGATGAGATTAAGGAAGAGAGAGGAAGATGACTTACACTTTGAGAAGTATTGATAGAATATCTCTAGCTGATTCAAGAGGAGAACGAGTTGTTGTTATTGGATAATATGTGAAGATAGGGGAAGGAAGTCGATGAATGCAATCATATTTAGAGCATCCCATATCAGAAGGACAATTCCACATTAGAGAGTCCACACTGAAATAGATATTTTGAATGGAATATAAGTGATTGATACCTTCTTCCATCGGGAAAGACAATCTCATACATTCTTTCTCCAAGTCCATTCACTGATTCCATGCACTCCAAATTACTCTTCCTGTATATATCACATTCGTCTGAAGAAGGTTTCTTCGATGCTTTGCATAATATTTCTGCTGCTGCATTTCCTGAGATATAAATTGTAGAAGGAGAAGGAGAAGGAGGGAGTGACTCACCCTTATTGAAAGTAGATAGACACTTATTGATCGAGTTGTTGTACTTCTTAGCCCACGAAGTGAGACACGACTCATTGTATTCTCAAATTATTATATTCTTTCCACATCAGTTAATAATTTCTAAACTGTTCAAATCAATAGCTTGAGGATGATCATACGATGCATATCCAATCGATTCAGGAACCAAATAGAATGAAGTACCGTTCAATCTCAAAGATCAATACTAAAAGTTATGGCGAATATGATATTTACTTACTTTATTAAAGGATTGAACGATTTGAGATATATTAGGTCATCCGTTGAATTATTTGAAGAAGTTCGAAATAAGGTCTTTGATTCCATAATTGCTTTGTACAATTTATCAGCCCTTCAAAGACTGTTCCTTATTATTATATTTGAAAACTGACTGTGTTGGGTAGAGACTTGATAATTGAGATTTCCCTTTGATAAAAGCATAAAACAGTAAGAATATTGATTGAATCTTCATGACTGGAAGAGAGAGTGGACTGATGTTATCTGTAAGAGGGAAGGAATACTTACTTCTCTCTCCTTCTGTTACTAAGGCAACTTTGAGAGGCCCGTTTCTCTCCTTAATAAGATGTTTCGATTCTCGAGACTTCCAATTACGTCTCTCACTTTTTATCTCAAGTCACGCGTATGTACACTTTTCAATCAAGTTACATATTTTATCACATCCAATGGGAGTACAATCGATAACCCGCTAAAGAACATCTCTAATCGGTCAATGATATCAATCAATCGTGCTTTACTTTCTGGAGTCGTAATAGGTTGGACAACAAGATAAAAGAGAGATAAAGGGTGGAGATAAAAAGAGAAATGAATACGATAGTAATGAAAATGACGATATCATATCCATGTGATTCCATCCAAGAAAATCGAGTTGAAAGAAGAGTAAAATGCTCATGAAGATCCTTTACTCAATTCATTAATACAATATATTTCTCATTCTGACTCACCGGATATTTAGCTGCGAATTCGATTGATTCGATCAAAGTTCTTTCTGATTTCTCTGGATTATCTTTCAATTTCCCCCTGAGAGACTCTGCACGTTCCTTATATCTTCAAGGAATCTTTATCTCTATTTTTCATTTCCTCGATTTACCTCTTATCGAGTAGTACTTTCTTCAATGCTTCTACTATTTTAGCTTCAGTTAAATCAGTCTTATCTAATCCAACTCCAGTTCCCAATCGAATTGCTTGTCTTGCATTGTGGAATTGATCGACCATAAGAGGAATTGTCACTAGAGGAACTCCAGCCATCGATGATTCAACGAATGAATTCAATCCCATGTGAGAAATGAAGGCAACAACTCGGGAATCGACTGGAATAAAGAGATGATGGCATTGTTATTCAGTAGTGAAGAAATCTCACATAGAAGATCAGTCTGTGGTAACCAATCGAGATTGAATACATTCGTTGAATTCAATGGAGTTTTACCGTCTAATTTCCATAAGAAGTTGAAATCAGGGAAATGCTAAGTATTTAGATTGATTTATGATTATAAGAAAATATGAAATGGAACCTTGAATGCCGCAATGAAATTTTTCACATGACGAGGTTCGATGTTTTGTGAAGGAACCTG
This sequence comes from Pristionchus arcanus, assembly GCA_900490705.1. NCBI lineage: Eukaryota > Metazoa > Nematoda > Chromadorea > Rhabditida > Neodiplogasteridae > Pristionchus > Pristionchus arcanus. The sequence continues at coordinate 376,325 of LS485814.1, forward strand.
ATGATCAACAAAGAAATTAGAAAGAAGAGAGTGGAAATCACCTGAGTTCCGAAGGAAAATATGACGTTTCCTTTCTTTGCTGTTTTCAGAATTGATTCAATTTCCTGAATGAGAATGATCGGTCATAGTCTTCTCCTATCCCACCCATTACCGTAGAGAGTGCCTTCGGTTCGGATAATCCAATTCCTCCGATATATTTAATTCTGGGAGTAATTGGACGGGGTTCATCCAAAAGTGGAAAAGTATTAATGAAATCGAAAGAGATTCTTCTTGCTAATTCACGCGCATCGGGAAAGGAAGAACCATAACGAGAACGAAAAAGATCTGTCTGAAGAGAAATCATTTGAAGGAGAATCATCATTGGGTACTTCTTTTTTGGCACAGCCTTTTCTCGTAAAGTATTTCCTCCCAATCATTTTCATTCCCCTCCACCACAACATTCAGTGAGGTTGTAGTCTGGACCAAAAATACAGAGAAGTTTCGGTAATTGACCTACCGCAGCATCGATATGCTTCTCATGTTGCCATCTTCCGTATGCAGATCGAATCCATTCGAATAATCGATCGATGAAGCTTGATCTATCGACACTAACTCGACTATCGATTACGGCTGAAAGGGCAGAATAACAGAATAATTTGGCAGAAAAGACTAATTGATCAAAGCTTATCTTCTCTCTCTCTTTATCGTCAGAATATTTGTGTGATTGGGTTTGAATTAGAGGGCACTCACAATTCTCATAGAGGGGAAGTTCAGGGGCACCAGAATGAACGACCTGCGGAGGAAGAAGATGATGGAGTCATGGAATGGGATGGTCAGACTCACTTGGAAGTAGAAGAGAGGACAAGGGCTATACATTGTGACTGGGATTCCATATTTATGAAGGAGACCAAGGGAGCAGAAATCATAGGCAGAGGAAATGGCTACGTCGTATTTAGATGAAGAGAGAAGATCATTCACTTCCTTCGAATCGAGGACATCTAAAATGAAAGGATACGGAAAGATAATGGAGGATATACTTACAAGGGCACAATTTCTCCTTTGCATTAGTGTATTTGTTGAATACAGATCCCTTGAAGGGATTAGAAGTGGACATATCCTATACGATGAATTAAGATTATTGTCGAATTTCCGTCAATAACCTCGAAAGGTCCACTCAAATGGCCCGCATTTTCATTCCATGGACTAATATTCCCCGGAAACTCGACTATAACTGTTTTCCTTGCTTTGCTTCCTGTCGAATTTTTCACTAGCGAATTAACTCGAGCTTGAATGAAATCCTATAATAATGAAGAGTAGATAAATGATTAATATTCTTTCGTACCACAGTATGTCCATTATTGACTAGAGTACTCGTTAATTGATGTGCATATGATAGATGACTTCCCGCTACAGTTGAAGCATAATGAAGAATATGAAGAGATGAAGTAAATGGAAGAAAGGTGAAAAGAAGAAGAAATAGCATTGAATCGTATCGTTGTGATCACGACTGTCAAGAGAGTGAGAGAGTGAGATAATGAGGTGAAAGAGGGAACAAATCACTCGTCCCTCTTCGTCCCTATTCCAATCTCTCTCTTCGTGTTTTTGTTGTACCCCATTTATATTCGATTTCATATCTGATTGTTTACTCTTTACTTCGATCTTCTGACCTCACCACGCTATTTCCCTTTTTTTATTTCACACCATAAACCACAACTATATTGAACACATACATATTTCTATTTATGTACAGAAATCGGGGCGGATCAGAGATCTTTGAAATTACTCTAATTTCGTCTTCCATAGTATTTTGACAGGAATATTTCTAAGGACGAAAACAGTGAATTTCAGAGTAGAGATCGACAGGAAAATAATAGCGAGAGTAAGAAAAGCAGCAACATCCCATCCTGTTTGAACGAGGAAATTATGATTTGCTCCTGCCAATCGATAATGAGATGAAAGATGCTGAAGAAATAAAGAGATTGACTGGAGAAAGGAAAGAAGATACCTCGAATTTAGCGGCGAATTCAATTCCCTCAATGAATATTCTCTGTGGAGTATCGGGAAGAGATGAGACCATTGATGAAATTTCCTTTGATCGACGTCGATATCTCAATTGGATCCTTCCTTTCTTTATCTTCTTCATTCTCACCTCTTATCCTTCAGAATTTTCTCAATTGCATTAAATAAATTCTCTTCAGTAATTTCCGTCTTCCTTACTAATATTCCCGTTCCCAATGAAATTGCTCGTCGTGCATTGTGCTGATGATTCGATTATGAAGAGGAAGAAGAAGAAGAATAACTAACCACTTGATCGGCAAAAAGAGGAATGGAAACAACGGGAACTCCTGCGAAGGATGTCTCTGTGAACGAATTCAAACCCATGTGAGAGATAAAGGCAACCACTCGAGAATCATCTGAATGACTTATCAATTGATTCTTTCCAAGATTATTCTAATTCATGGCATCCAAAGAAGATAAAGAACGTACAAAGAAGATCAGTTTGAGGCAGCCACTGAATATTGAATATATTCGAAGCATTCATCTGAGTTGTTCCATCGAATTTCCATAGGAAATTGTATTCAGGGAACCGCTGAATGGGATCATCAAAATAAAAAAACAAGGTTAAATAGAACTTACTTTGAAAGTGTTTATGAATATTTTCTGAAGATCTTTTGAAATTTTATCCGGTTCAATCTGAGTTCCGAATGAGAAAATGACGTTTCCCTTCTTTGATAGGTTGAGAATTTCATTTAGATCCTGAGTGAATTGATTAGTTAGGCATCTCTCAATGTACTTCACCTTCTTCAATGGTTTCGGTGTAGGCAATCCCAATCCACCAACATATCTCAATCTGAATGAGATCGGTTTTGGTTCTTCAAGAAGTGGATGAGAATTAGTGAAATCCATTGAGATATTCCTTGATATTTCTCTGACATCGGGGAAATCTTCTCCAAATCGAGCACGTAATTTCTTGTTCTGAATGGACGAGATCCCTTCTCCTCCATCTACTCATCATACCATTGAAGTATACGCAGTGTAATGGATATATCGATCTTTGAATGTTCGCAGACTCTCAAGAACTCTTCTGACGAAAGATGATCGATCTCCATGAAGAGTATCGAGGACCACTGCAATAAATATTCCTTATTTCAATCTTCTTCTTCATTCTCAACTATTCTCATAGAGAGGTAATTCAGGCAGTCCTCCATAATAATTCTGAATATGACACGCCGGAGTGGGAACGTAGCTGACCACTTTTGTTATCTGAATCATTCATATCATTCCATTGATAGGAAGTTCATTATGTGAACGTGAATACGGTAGTGTCTGTCTACAACAGACATCCATCGTCTCCCTTATCATCTTTCGATTCTAGATGATATGATGATAATATCGTACATTGTAATGATAAGCGAGAGCAAATGGACAGAAGTCGTATCCAGTGAGAAGAGCAATATCGTATTTATTAGATGAGAGAAGAGAAGAAACTTCCGATGAATCCAGGATTACTGAATAACTTGTATCTCAGTTCAAACGAAAATTGAAAACGTTGGAGTTTCGATAGTGTTATCGGGTAGCCACGACCCACAAGCCCACATCGAGAACTCAGTTTGCCAGATATTCGTGGGACACCTTCTTTAATCTCTACCGGCCCTCTAGTGATATCTACTTACAATCACACAATTGCTCAGATGTTTCGATGAACTTGGTGAATCCCATATTGAATGGATTCCAATTCGAATTTTCGACGAATGGATTGTTTAGATGATCAGCAACTAGAAAGGAATGGATATGGAATAGATTCATAATTGGTTAACCTGATCCCCATGGGCTTTCTCCTCCAGGGAAATGAACTGCAACGAGATTTCGAGCACCATGAGATCCCTTTAGAGAAACAATCGAATTCAGCATTCCCATGATAACATCCTGAATAAAAATTAGAAGATACATAGAAAGAGAGGATAAAGAGAACATTTCACTTACAACATTGTGTCCATTCTTGTTCAAGAGTGCGATAACTTTATCGGCAAATTGTAGATGACTCTTCCCAATCACATTGACATACATAAGAATATTGAGAGAGAAAATACATGGAAGAAGAAGGAAAAGAAGAGAAAGACTTCGCATTCTGAAGTGAGGTCACGTTACTATTGGACTGTTCAAAACAATGGAAGTGTGAGAGACAGAAGACAATGTTATCTAATCAGAATGTTTCCCTCTTTCCATGACCATTTATACTGTGATATGCACTCTATCTCCAATTGGAGTGTGATGTATGATCTTCCCTCTCTCTCTTTCTCCATCTTACAACACCTTCCATCACAATAATATGTGTACCATCTCTTTATTCGTCATCAGTTCTCGATTCGTGTGGTCTTTCTGTGTCAGAATACTCATGAGTGCACTAGATTGCACAATTAAGAGGAAGTTCATGCGAAGACACACAAGAAATGAAGTTAATTCGAGGAGATCCAAGATATTTACAAGAAATTGTAGAGACTACAATGGAGATACATCGATGCAGATCAAAATCGTTGATTTGAAAAGTATACTCGTAGTACGAATATTCCGGTGCACTCTATTAGAATAACTTGATTTGCTCTTGTTATTGTTTTACATAGTGCCTTAAATCATGGACGGATCAACTTGAGATGATTAAATTACTATTTATTGATTCACTCTGGTGAACAGCATATCAATCGCTTTTTACTTTTCGCAAAGAAATTCGGGATGCCAGGAATCTCAGCAGTTTGTAAGAAGCGTAAATAACAATGAGTGAAATGGAGTACAGAATAATGACAATATCATATCCGAGATGTTCCCATATGAAGAGATCCCCTCCAGGAAGACGAAATTGTTCACCCAATCTCTGAACAAATTTAATCGTTGTGAAAATATAAGATATATCTTACGTTGGCTTTTGCAGCGAATTCGATTGTATCTACGAATACATCGGAAGGATTATCGGGATAGACAGAGAGTAATGATGATATTTCACGAGCTCGAACCAGATATCTTAACCATTATTGCCATTGTTGTATTGTTAATTCAGTTCTTTCTCACTTTTCATTCAATAATACTTCTCTCATCTTCTCTACCATTGATTCTCTCGTTATCTCATTCTTCTTCAGAATTATTCCCATGCCAAGTCGTTCAGCATTGTATGCTGAAATAAATGATTCTTCCCTCCTCATTCAATCCAACTCTTACCATTATGAACTTGATCAGCGAATAGAGGAATGGAGAGAAAAGGAACTCCCGCGAACGTGGATTCAATGAACGAATTCATTCCCATGTGAGACACAAAAGCAACCACCTTCGGAGACTCTGAATACTTTTGCATCTTTAGGTTTACACTTCATTCTCTCACGGAGTAAATCATTCTGTGGTAGCCAATCGACAATATGGAGATTGGGAGGAATCTCTCCATTGAGTGGTTTAGTGTATCTCCAGATGAAAGTGAACTGAGGTAGACTCTGAATGAGGAACATCATTCACAAACAAGAAATGATCAGAGACTATGAAAGATAAGAAGTGTGTCTCCACTATAGGGACACTGGAGTCTAATAGAGAGAAGAAGAAGACGGGGAAAAAGGGAGGGAGTGGAGGGGAATGATATGAGTTTACCTTGGCTGAATGAATGAAAGCATCTACAACATGGGAAGGGAATGCATCTGCTTCCACTTGAGAACCAAAGGAAATGAGAACGACTCCTCGAGTTACAGATGATAAGATTGATGAATACTTAATTATATTTATGAAAGGAGAGCACGTATGGGATCGAACCTCTTTTGTGATATTTTTTGCCGGTTTGAATCCAATTCCTCCAATATATTTTATTCTCAATGAAATGGGTTTTGGTTCTTCCAGAAGGGGATGAGAATTGGCCAATTCATAAAACATTTCTCTTCCCAATTCAAATGTTCCAGGAAAATCTTCACCATAATGCTTTCGAATCACTTTGTCCTGAAAGGTATCTGGCCATTGAAGTGAATTAAGAGTGTTATGTTACCATTCCATTAAATATTTCCACTCTATCGCTCAGCATGTGAATATTTCTTGCGAAATTTCTCAAGCGATCGAAAATGTTGTGAATGTCGAATTTGGGGAATCGATGGATTGTGTCCGAGATGTAGATAGGAAGATCTGGTAGACCATTGAAGTACTGAATACGATTAGGGAGTGTGAAATGATCTCATTGAATTCTCTCACAAATTCAGGAGATCCGATAGGGAACGATGAATATCCGACAACTCTTTTGATTCCATGTCTATGAGATAGAGCAAGAGGACATCCATCATAATTGGAAACGAGAGAAAGATCGTATGAATGTGATGAAAGATGGGACGAAATTGAAGAATCAGTGAGAACATCTAACAAGGGAGTAAATTATTGATGAGAAGGGAGACTTCTTTCCTCACAATTGCACAATGCATCAGCTAATTTGAAGAAGCTTTTAGCAGTAGTGGCTGCCCATAGAGAATCCTCAGGAAGATGAGTGAATGGACGAGTTATATGAGGTTGACTACTCCAATCTCCTCCTCCATTTGGAAAACCAACATTCAATATCTATTGAGTATTGATTAGTCCTCATTCAACTGTTATCACTTACTGTTCGAGCATTGTGAGTTCCATTTGAAGTGAGCGCATTATTAAATCGAACTATTATTAAATCCTAAACTATTTAGGTAGGATAGTGATCATAGAAAGGAGGAAAGAAGAAACTCACAATTGTGTGCCCTCGTGATTCAAGTTTTCTTATTAGAGTGGTGGCGAAATCAAGATGAGAATGGGCTATGGCCAATGAATAAACTAAGATGTGAAGAGAATTGACGATCGAGAAAATTGATAAAAGAATGAAGAGAATGAAGGGGATACGCATTGAAGAAGAGTGACAATGAATATGTGAGTACACTCTCTTATCATTTAGTTCAATCGAATGATCAAATATGAGAGGGAATTATCTTTCTGATGAAGGATCGAACCATTCTAGTCATATTCCTTTTATAATCTCCTTTTTCCATCATTACGTAGTCGCTTCAATCTTTAGCTAGAATTCGATCGCTGACCATTGAATTCACTAGATGGAATTTGAACACTCCCTATCTTATCAAGAGAATGCAGTGGAAATGTTTTCTCTAAGAAAAAAACAGATTATTGATACTTGGCTAAAAACTGATCAAATCAGCTGCTCGGAAAAAATATTTATTACACGCAGATGGTTTAAGTTAATGCACAATTTCCTCATTCAGTCTTCTGTTTTTTCGAAGACAATACGAAGAAAAATATCGAAGTTATAGCATAGAGAAATGTAATGAATATAATAGTAAGAAAGAAGATGATATCATATCCAACAGTTTGGAACCAATGAAGATCCCACGAATGAAGACGAGTTATCGAATCGAGATTCTAAAAAATATTTACATCATATTTTGCTCAAATTTAAAATGATTCTTATCTACATCAAATTTGGCCGCAAATTCAATCGTTTCAATGAAAGTCCTTTCTGGTTTCTCAGGATGAAAATGAATCATTTCTGCTATTTCCTTCGCTCTCTTCCGATATCTTCAACAATATCTCTTCTTCCTTTTCTTCCTTGGTGCACCTCACCTTTCCTCTTTCAAAACTGCAGCCATAGATTCAAGCATCGTGTCATTGGTATGGCTTGTTCAGAAGAACTCCATTTCCAAGTCGAGCTACGTTTAGTGCTGCAATCTTACGAATCTCCGTTGAATTCTGTACTCGACATACCATTGTGAGATTGCTCTGCAAAAAGAGGAATGACGAGAATGGGAACTCCAGCGAATGAAGACTCAATGAAGGAATTCATTCCCATATGAGAGACGAATGCACATACTCTTTTATCCTCTGCAATTTCATTTTTTCTATACACAATTCCATTGTTCCCTTCCCACGATGAAAAATAGAGGATCCTCTTTCAATTGTTTCTTTAAGCCTAAGTACAATATGTTCGAGATAGGTATAGCTTGTCATCAAATCATCCCCTCCCCTATTTCTGCTGCTAACGTACTGTATTCTATGAATAAATTGAAGTGGAACTAACGTAATAATTGAGGTTGAGGTACCCAATCGACTAGATGGAGATTAGTTGGAATATTGTCCAGATCACCATCGAATTTCCAGATGAAAGTATACTCCTTTAGATACTGGAAGATATAAATAACCAAGAGAGGAAGGGACTATCTATCATAATCTTTCCGGGATTTAGAGGGTTGATCAGTTGAAGGGTTTCTCTTTTCTCAAAACATCCGTTGACGACTAGCGATTCAGATGGAACAAATGGACATCATAAGAATGAAATCGAAGATCAGTCAATGATTACTAAGTGATTGAGGGGGATGAATAATGAGAGAGGAGCGTCATTATCAATAGAGGATTCGTTCAACTCGAGAATCCCCGTATCCCGGAAGGGAAGGAATTCCGTAGATCACTATTCGCATACATCAGCTGTATAGAAATAATGGATCTCTGTGAGAAGGAGGAAATAATGAGAGTAATTCGTCAGTCAGGTGCATAATCTAAGATAGAAACAAACAGTTATTGAATAGAGAAAAGCAGAGATGACATGAGAAGGATAATGGGATGAAGTCACCTGAATACAATGAATGATGAGATTAGAAAGATAGAAGAAAGATCACTTGAGAACCAAAGGATATTAGAACAACTCCTCTCCTTGAATTAGAGAGAATATCCAAGAACTTCTGAAAATACGATTGAGTACGGTACTTGATCTCATTCGTACTTGATCTTTGATCTCTCCTGCTTTCTCATACGCGATTCCCCCGATGAATTTGATTCTTTGTGAATTAAGCCTCGGTTCCTCCAGAATCAAATTCGAGTTAGCGAATTCATAGAAGATCTTTTTTCCCAGTTCGGAAATAGAAGGAAAGGCATGACCATAATGGCTTCTTATCACAATGTCCTTCAAAAGAGAAACTGACGAATCCATTCCAGATTATCCCCCTCACTTACCGTATCTCTTATCATGTTTTTCGTATCTCGTTCCATAGTTAGAAATGATCTGATCAAATTCTTCATTCGATGCCAGAAAATAGTGTGATCGACACGATAGACGATATTTCTATGCATGTAATCTGTTTCGAATGCTGGGAGATTGGGGATACCCTAATGAATCTGAAAGAAGAAGAATTATTTTAATTGGAATGCACTTCTCACTAGATCGAAATGAGCAGTTGGCATCGAAGAGAATGGAACGACTCGTTTAATTCCGAATCTATGGGAGATAGCAAGAGGACAACCATCATAATTGGAAATGAGGGCGATATCATAGGAATAAGAAGAAAGATGAGAAGAAATGGAAGAATCATTCAATACATCTGCAACGACGTTTGATCTTGTTCACTTCTTCGTGACGCATTCTTCGTCTTGAATATCTCAATTGAATTGGATCGGAATCGACGTAGAAAAGACCCGAAGAAAGATAAGTTTAGCTACGATTTCTGCCTTTTCGTATTTCAACGTAGGAACCACTCCATTTCATTTTATTCTTCCGTTCCACCATTCATAATCTCTCATTTTGAAAACTCGTGATAGTCAACCACTTTCATACCCCGATCTATGATGTGTCTACTTCCGGTACTACTTAGTTGTCCATACTAATTGCTACAGAAAGTGACGAGAAAGACACGATTGTTTACAAAAATGACAACACCACAGAAAGATTCGAAATTGAGGGTGTGAGAAGAAGGAAGAACTCGTGATTTCAGTCTAGACTAGCCATCATGATAACGAGTTAAACACGGTAGATGCATAGGGAATCATTCGTCTACTTCGTCTAATCATTCGTCTACTCATCAACAGAATTATTGGAACTCACGATGGCATAATTTGTCAGTGATCTGAAGGAAACTGCTCCAAGTTGTGAAGAAAATCATTTTCTGATCAGGTTGAATATCGAAGGGAGAAGTTGTGTGGTTGTGTGTTTCAGACTGTTCCATGGAGAAACACCAGGGAATCCAGCAGTGAGAGTCTAAAGAGTACTGTAGAGGAATGAATGACGGGGATGAACTGACATATCGAGCATTGTGAGTTCCATTAGAATGAACAGCTGAATTAAGTCGAGCGGGAAGAAGATCCTTCGATTAGAAACAATTGAATGAAAGGAAAGGAAGAACTAACCACTGTATGGCCCCTCTCTGTCAATTTGTTGACTAGAGTAGACGTGAAATCGAGATGACTTTTTGCAACGAGTGTGAGATACACAAGGATATTTAGAGAGATGCATAATGGGAAGAGAGTAAATAGTACGATGGAAGAGAAGAAGAAAGAAGAAGATTTCATTGGAAGAAAAGTAGTGAAGCATGGTCAGAATGAGTCGTTAAATACTTTCTTATCATTATGCACTAATGAGTGATTAGACTTGAGAAGCAAGAGAAAAGAACACACGTTTATTCATAGAGAAGAGCAATTGAATCAACAACTTTATCGATCATCTTATCCATTTGTGGTTGATATGAGAATGGAGAAACATTTTTTCATTATTTCAGTTCATTTCCTTCATTCGAATTGATCGATGAAATCTCTGTTCTTCTTCCAATTCACTCGGAGTTATGAATGTCATTGCCTGCAATGGGAGACTATAGAATGGAAGGATGAATGAAGAAGGTCCCCCTATTTCATGATGTGACTAACCCTTCGTCCCTGCAAGAAATGGCATCCCATCGGAGAGAAGAAACAATTTCGATCATAGACGGAAACGACTCTGTCGGATCTTCGTTCGATTCTGAAATACAAAGATGATGAAACATTGAATTGAATCGGGAAGTGATGTCATCCATCTAAGCATACTCATACTTTTCAACTCCCCTGCATCATCTATGGTCTTGTTATTATTCATGACATATGCTCATAATAGAAAGGGGGTGGTAGTCTAGTTGGTATTCTTCCTTTCTGCTATTCATTCATCCGTTTCCTTTTTCTTCCTCATAGTAGTACACACTAGGTGGTTAGCTAAGTAATGTATTCAAGTGTATTTGGAGTTTCTAAACATGCTCACTCACTTCTCTAAATGGAATGTGTCAATCTGCAATTATCATAGTAAAAATAATAAATACTGACCCTCGATCGATGAATCGAGCATCGATTGATTGCATTGCAATGGAGGAGAGAAGAAGGGTGATGAAGATACGGTACATCTCGTGGTGGGACCCTGAAGAGAGATTGAGTACTGTAGGATTGAGAAGGAGACACGAGTGTTATCACGACGGCAATATATCTAATGATTCTGGAGAAGAGAGGAGGAGTTACGGGAGAAGGAAAAGGAATGGAATGTGGACTGGAATGAAATAGGGGCGGAGTGAGAAGGGATAAGAAACTGAAGATGAAGAAGAAGAGAGGGACACTTTTTATTCCATATGAGAGATGAACTATGAAGAAAGGAAGGATTCGGAAATAGAAATGGAAGGTGAAGGTAGAATGAAGTCATCGAGAAGAATAAAATGAGAGTGAGGAAGATACAGAAGAGAATGGATGGATGATGTGAGAGATACGAAGAGTCAACGAATCACATTCACACTACCAATTTACACTATTTTGAGTGAAAGAGAAGATGACGATTTAAATCAACGACTACTCATAATTAACCCCTTTCTTACTGCAACAAACAACTTATTACTCACTGTAAATAGAGGAGTGATGGTGATGGTGGAATTATTCAATTGTATCGAGATGTCTTCCCATTCATAAGCGGAGTCCATTGGTACAAATGAAAACGAGGAAGGAAATCAGGAATAAATATTTAGTAAATATCATAAAATGTCAGTGCATAGTCAACGAGAGATCGATGATAAAGAAGAGAAAGAGAGTTACATGAATTTTCAAAATAATAAACAAGCGAAAGACTGTGACACTTTTCAGATTCGAGAATATGTATTTAGATATGTAGATCGGTTTGTCATCTTATTGGACCTACATACTGTCATTTCCTTTCCTACATATATGGTGTGATTTTGATTGAAAATGTCAAATCTCAAAAATTTCATGATAATATGTGGGTTGGATGACCTTTTTGATTTAGAGAGAGACCGGAAGCTCAGAATTTTCCCTTATTTTTCCATTGGCAAATTAGACGGCTCAATTTTAGAAACTCGATTTCCTCCTCCAAACGTATCTGATAGTGAGAAATAATTACGAAATATCAGTCGATATTTGTAAGTTGTTTATTGCAATGTAACTTCTTCAAGTAGATTTCATATAGATATGTCCCACGAGTTGGCGGAGCGAGGGAAGGAAATACGTAGAATTAGGAGAATGAGTAGGTGTGCACCTCCCTTTCATTTATACTCCGATCTAACTACATTTCGATACATTCGTCGATACTCCAGTGACATATCCTGATAAACACTTATCGTATATGCTCGAAAAGGTGCAAGTATATATTCAAAGCAATTTCACACATTGAAAATAAGATCTAAATGATATTCATAACACATTTTCGGAATCAGTATCTGCAGATCTTCAGTCTTCAGTGAAGAACGCCGTTTTGTCAGCTCAGAAAGTAACAATCATTTTCCTTCTGAAAATCTCAGAAAAGTTATATAATTGTTCGAAACTACAAAATATTTGACAGTGTTAAATGCGTAGTGTGTAACTCTTCAATTCGTATCATCCTGATCGGCTTTCTCGATGTTTTCTTATCTCGAAAGTGACAAACTCACAATTGAGAGCGAGTATAAAAGAGTGCAAGGATTTTCTTCTCGTATCAGTTGATTCCCCTCTCCTCTCGTTCTCTCTTCCACTAGAATCTATTCTAATTCAAAGATGAGTACCAAATACACCAAGGTGAGAGAGAGAGATCCATTCTCTTTTATTTTCTAATATCTTAATTTCAAGTTAATCGAAGGTCAACGAGTCTTATTCAAGACAGGAGGAACTCGTCCAATTGAAAAGAGAAAGGAAAGACTTGAGAATCTAAAGAGAATGATCAATGAGAATATTGATAGAATTGCCATCGCTTATCAAAAAGATCTCGGAAGGGTAAGAATTCCACTCATTCACATTCCATTTTCTCTTGAATAATATTATTTTAACAGGGTCTCAAAGTTGCTGAAATGGAAAGATCGATTACTCTCAGTCGAATTGATCATCAAATTAATCATTTGGAAGAATGGAGCAAACCTATAGAGGTTCAATAAGTATTTGAGACTAGACATATCTCCAACGTGAATACATAGAGTGTAGTGCACTTCCTCCCATTGTCTTTCTTATCTCAACTGATAACGAGACCAGTCAGTTTAATCTCCATTCTGATCTTTCTTTCAGCTTCCTCTCTCTCCTCCTCTATCAAATGAGAATGGAGATTCTCTCTATCTCGTGAAGGAATCATTGGGAATTGTATTGAATATCGCCCCTTGGAATGGTCCAATCACTTCACTTGCATCTAATATGTCAGCAGCATATTTAGCATTCAAAATATTATGTCCTTCCCATTTCAGGTATGCAATTGCAGCAGGAAACACCATAGTGTTCAAACCATCGGAAATGGCTCCGGAGATCGCTTCATTGTGGGAAGAAATCGCTCCCAAATACTTCGAACAAGTGAATACCATTTCGAATTCATTTATTTGACATTGAATTATTCAGAACTTCTTCGCAGTTATCACAGGAGGAGTCGAAGAGACTACAGATCTATTGAAGGAAAGGTGAGATAAATGATAAAGAGAATAGACAATGTATGGAATGATTAGATTCGATCATATCTTCTATACTGGATCAACAGGAGTGGCAAAGATCATAATGGGAGCTGCAGCTAAGAATCTCACTCCTATTACACTCGAATTGGGAGGAAAGAAGTGAGAATTTATGAAGGATAAGAGAAGGAAGAATCCATTTCAGTCCTGTATTCATCGATGATTCGGCTGATATTTCCCATGCAGTTACTCAATTACTTGGAGGGAAACAAATGGGAGCAGGACAGATTTGTATCTGCCCTGATTATGTACTCATTTCCTAGCAGTTCACTAATGCGAATATATCATTCTCAGATTCTGGCCACTCCTAAGGCGAAGAAAGAAATTGTGGAAGAGTTCATGAAGAGAATCGCCAATCTTGGAGAATTGAAAAACAACGAATTCTTCGGGAAAATTGTACATGAAAGAGCATTCGAGTTAGTTTGTACTGGCAATTTCATTAATTAGTCTGATATTTTAGTCGTTTGGATTTTCTCATTAAATCATCAAAAGGAATGGTCATTGCATCGAGTGGAACTCCCGATCGGTAATATTTATCTTTTTTTTCCTTTTTTAATACCTCATATTTCGATCAGTTCATCTCTCCATTATCCTCTCACACTCGTGGAAGTTCCTGTGGATGATTCACTCATGCAGGAAGAAGTACAAATATCACATTATTCGAATTTATCAATTTATTTAGCTCTTTGGTCCTATCTTTCCTCTTCACGAAGTCTCATCAATGGAAGAAGCACTAGAGATTATCCATTCAAAGGAGAAACCACTCGCTGCCTATGCATTCACTTCTGATTCAAAGGTTCTCATGTAGAATGTCATTGATTCCATATCAATAGTATATCTCAGATAGCAGATCGATTCGTGGAGGAAACTTGGAGTGGAGGAGTTACTATCAATGATGTCATGGTTCACACAACTTGTAAGATTACAGAAGATAGGTAATCAATCAATCGATAATCATTTCAGCCCCATTGGTTCCTTTCGGAGGAGTTGGTCATTCAGGAATTGGAAGGATTATGGGAAAGTATGGATTCGATACTTTTACCCACGAGAAAGGAGTTGCAATGAGGAAAGGAACCAAATTGACTCTTTGAAGGATTAATTATTATTTACATTGTAAAGTTCGGTAAAATGCATCCATAATTTCGTTTTGGTCAATTCTATGAAAAGTGAATGGATTAATCCTCCTTCTGTCACATTTCATCTGCATTCTTTCGTCATAAAACGGTGCAAAAAAGAGAAATGATTCGAAAAGGAACGAGAAAAGGCCCTAAAAAGAGAGAAGAGAAGAGATAATCGGATAGGAGAGAGTGAGATGTTCTTTTTATATGATTCATGCCTCACTGAATTCTGATCTACTGTGACACAACTTCGAACCACTATTAAATTTAACGACAATCGGCATTCATTCAGCAATTTTCTAAAAAAAGCGAACCCTAAATTATGTGTAGAAAGTGAAAGGGAGAAATGGAGTTCACTTTTTCTCTCTTTCTATCTCAATCGGTATTATTCTTGAGATAAATCATTCTCTCAATGTCTCATAAGATTTACGAGATTGTGATCACTTCTCCGTTCTCAAAATATTCTTCTTTTCTCTAAGGGGAAGAGCACTCATTCATCAGCTGATTCCATCACACGCCCCTCTATTTGTGTTTCTTCCCTTGCTCACTTTCCCCCGCATGTGATCCCCTTCCCCCTTCCCCCCTGACAGTTCATTCTATTCTAAGCACTTCCCCATCTATTCACAGTTCTCAGATAATAATGGTTTATTCACATCAGATTGTACAGAAGGAACGCTCATAGCGAATGAATCAATCGGTCGGCCACTGGGAATGAAAAAGGAAAGAGAGAGAGGGGGGAGGGGAGGGAAGGAGGGGGATCAATGGGCCTCAATGGCCACAGCCTCCACTTCAGATGCGAGTGTCTCAGTGGAAGTCTCTTCTGCAGCTGGTGCAGCAGCTTCAGTCTCCTCAGTGGGTGCAGCTGCTTCTTCAGCTGCAGATTCCTCTACTGCAGCAGGTGCAGCCTCCTCTTCCGCAGGAGCTGCAGCCTCCTCAGTCTACAACGAATGGAATATTAATTGTGATGAATGAGAGGGATAATGATAATGGATCAAACCTTGGCCTCTTCCTCAGCTTTGGGTGCTTCTTCAGCAGCAGGAGCAGCAGTTTCCTCCTCCTTAAATCCTTCAATTGATGATCAATCATCTACCATAATCTACCGTACCTTAGGTGCCTCTTCCTCCTTCTTCTCTTCTACTTCCTCTGCGGGAACAGCAGCCACAACCTCGTCAGACATTATTGATAAGACTGAAATAGAGTAGATGATAGAAGGAATGAAGGAGAGAAGAAGGAATGAAATGGTGTGGAATGAATGAATGAGGTCGTACTTTTATACTGGAGTATAGGGGAAGAGAATGGGCGGAGATTAGAGAGAGAAGAGAGAAGAAGTAAAGGAGAACCATCACATGAAGGGACTGACGACCACTTTCTATCTCTAGTCTCTCTTTATTTCATATACTATCTCATCATCTTCAAATGACTTCCATCGAAAGAGATGATCAGATGAGACTGAAGAGTCATGTGAGACTCACTCTATCTCATTTATTCAATTGATGGCACGTTGAATGGTCGATTGAGAAGAAGAATTAAGAATATGATCCATTCCAGTGTCTCACTCAATCATTGACTTCTCTTCTTTGAATCACAATGGAATTCTCCATTTCCCTGTTCGATTCTTTCTCTCGAGGGACCATTCTCATTTCCCTGAATGCTTCGATGCTTCTATCTCATTTCCCATTAGAAGGACATTCAATTGGGTCTCAATTTAGGAAGAACCTCTCATTTCTTTCGCCACTGGGGAAGAATTGGATTGAGACTGAAATGGGACGGAATGGGAGTGAAAAAAGAGGGAGAAGTTCTTTCTCATATCCTTTTCTGCTTCGATTCTTCCATTTGAGAGTGGGTGTGGAAATGTATTGGCAATAAGGGGGGTAAAGAAAAGAGAAGGAATGCATTGTGATCTGCCCCCATTTACGATACTCCCTTTTCGAGGTATAGAAAGAGTCTACAATTTATTCCTTTCTCTGTTTCTGCCAAGTACTTTTAATACTCAAAGAGAACGAAGGAAGGAAGGACATCACGTAGACAGATTACAGAAGGAGAAGAAGAGAGTGTTGTCTCTTCTCCTGATTATCAAGTCTGAGAAGATGAGAAGATGATAGGAGAGAGAAATGGAAGGAATATCGCGTAATCCAAACAATTCACGATGATTCATCGTATATATTTTCTTGATTGATTCATTCAATCGGAAGCGAATATTCTTGGAATGAATACTAATCTCAAATTCCATTGTGAAATGCAGATAATAGACAGATACATTTCATCAATTGAATCTTTTTGCTTCAATTGAATGACATCAGGTGATAACTAAGTGATCATGGAAGTGAGAGTATCTATCTATCATTACTTGGTTGTTTCTTCTCTCATGGAAAGGCGTCATTCAGTGTTTGCTGTCTTCTCCAGAGTAATCACGAGTATGAAAGTATCAGTGGAAAGAGGGAAGAGATACACCCTCAAGAGAGAACACAAACCTTTCCACTCTATTACATTAACATCAAAACAAAAGTGATTCTTACTTTCTTTTATTGTGAACTGATAAAGAGTTTCATCGGAAACAGGCACAGAAACGTTATCACCGAACATTGATCTGCAGATAACACCTACCACCACCAATTCACAAGACATGTCTGATAAGTTTGAAGAACGTGATCTACTGCACCTACTGCGAGCACGCCAAGAGAAATACTGTCACTGCCATCGACGTCGTCTACGCTCTCAAGCCCCAGAGATCTCGAGATGGAATTTCTCTAATTCCGCATTTCAAACATCGGTTCATTCGTATTTCTATCTTAATGAGCTGCTCAAAGCTAAGTTCATCTCTTTTTGATTTTTTTTAATTGTAAATAGTTATCGTAATCAAAATTAGTTTCGTCGAAGGGATTTGTTAACATGACCATCATAAATGGTGTTCCATCTATCTCCACAAACAATATCGAATCATGTCTCATCAGCTTACAATATTCTTTGCCTTTCCTATTCTCGTAATCTCGTCAGATGACCTACTTTCTCCTCAGTTCACCATTGGTAGACATTATTCCCCCAGACACTGTTCAAAACATATTTAGATTTATTTTGCCATCTTTCCAATCGAGAGAACAGAACTCCTTTATGCCTTTGACTTGTCATGTAATGCATTGCAATGAGTATAATATCACAGATATCGAAACAATCATGCTTAATACGTAACTACATAAATACAAAGGTATTGTGAAGCTGATTAATACTTAAGTTACTATAAAGGTTAGGAAAGCTACGGTTTAGCGAAACTAAAGAATATTATACATTTTGAATGGGTAGTAACTGAATTGAACAAGCAATGGAAACAATGTGATTAATCTTTGATCTTTCTACGCAAGTGGATTTGCTTTCATTAGGGCAAGATCAGAGGCCACCATTTCCTTGACTAGTTCGGGAAGTTTCACTTTAGCTTCCCATCCGAGTTTGGCCTCAAGAAAGATAGGGTAAATAAAGATAAAGAGAGATGATGACGTACCTTAGCCTTGCTTGCATCTCCCAGCAATTCCTCTACTTCAGTCGGACGATAGTACTTAGGATTCACCTTTAATAGATGTACATAACTATCAATCTCGTTGATGGGAAGGATACCTTTACTCTCACGATTCCAGTTTCTTTGTCCTTTCCAACTTCTTCAACTCCCTTTCCTTCCCATCTACAATTATTCCATTCTAATTCCAATCTTCTTCCTTTATCAACTCACTCCAATTCGATTCCAACTTCCTTGAATGCCAAATAGCAGAATTCTCTGACAGTCGTGTAAATTCCAGTGGCAATCACGAAATCCTCAGGTACATTGTGCTGAAGAATACGCCACATCGCCTGAATAGATTATGATAAAAATGAAGTGATATGGAGGGGGGGTACTGAGGGATAGACCAACCTCAACGTATTCTCTTGCGTGTCCCCAATCTCTCTTCGCACTCAGATTTCCCAGTTCCACACACTACAAAGAATGAATTCATTAGTGAGTAGGGTGATCTCTATTCCTTCGATCATCTCATCTCAATATTCCTTACCTCCTGCTGTCCGAGGGAAATCTTGGCCACTGTACGAGTGATCTTGCGAGTGACGAATGTCTCTCCTTCAATCATATACCATTGGTAAACCATTGACTGAGCAAGTCTCTCACCTCTTCTGGGACTTTCGTGATTGAAGAGGATTCCATTGCATGCGAACATATTGTATGCCTCTCTGTAGTTCACTACGATCCAGTATCCATACATCTTTGCGACGGCTAAAAATGAAACAAGTTATTTGTTAATTCCATATCAATGACTGACCATAAGGAGATCGTGGATAGAATGGAGTCGTTTCCTTCTGGGGAACTTCCTGTACCTTACCGTACAATTCAGAAGTTGACGCCTGGTAGAAACGAACCTGCAATTTACATTATTACAAAAATCAAGCATGCTTTCAGAATAACAATTTCGAAAAGAAGGATGAAATATAATACTAACTCTCTCAGTGAGTCCACATGCATGAATTGCATCGAGTAGTCTAAGAGTTCCCACTGCATCCACTTCTGCCGTGTACTCAGGAAGATCGAATGATACCTGTCAATATACCGTTCGAGATACCGTACGAATCCATTACCGTACCTTGACATGAGATTGAGCAGCAAGATGGTACACTTCCGTTGGTTCGATGGATCGAATAAGTTTGATGAGACATGAAGAGTCAGTCATGTCTCCATAGTGAAGAGCGAACGATGCTCCACCTGAATAAACCAAAGAGGAATAGAGGACAAGGAAACAAAGATGGTGATCGATCATGGGAAAAGAATAGAAACAACATGGAGATTCTGTATGTACTATGCAACCAGCTATAAGCGTGTAGAGTCTATAAATGAGTCCAAAATGGACTCATGGACTTACCAGTATGAGTAACGGGATTGGAATAAAGATGTTCGATTCTTGCAGTATTGAATGACGAAGATCTTCTGATTATTCCATGTACTTTATATCCCTTCTCAAGAAGAAGCTCAGCTAGATATGAACCATCCTGTAATCATATTCATCATCCATCATACTCTCATCTTCCTCCCATCTACCCACTGGTGAGCTTTGATGCCCTAGTTTCACGGGGATCCGCAAAAAATCAGGTCCGGCCATCCGCAGTGGCAAAATAAATTATAATTTTATACTGTGTTAAACACCTTCTGTTATTGAGGATGTGCGTGAACTTTTTTAGAATGCGACTTGGCGGATCGAAAGGGAATCGGCACGAGTAGGAAATGCCAAAAATTGAGGTTTTTAAATTGCTTTTGAACATGAGTTTCAAGGCATGTCCTAGTGCTGTCCTAGTTGGGCAACTAGGACATCACTAGGACATGGTCATTTTCTCAGCGAATTTTTAAGGCATTTGGCTGAAAATTTTTTTACAGGGTCTCGGTGATATGCAGAACAAATTTGCCAAGTCGCATTTCAACTTTTTGGGATCCTTCGATATGAACTGGAGTCGTGAATTTAGTCATTTTCGCATTTTTTCCAATCTTTGAGCGATCATAACCCGCTTCTAAAATCTATATTTTTTCTTGTTCTTGGCACTGATGAGTAGCTATTGACTAGCTAATTAAATCCGCCAAGTCGCATTTGGAACTTTTTTCCCGATATCCCATCAGAAATCGATTCCCCCGAACTCAAAAACGTGAGATTACGGTAGTTCAGGCCCATTTCTGATGGAGATCCCAAACTAAAGTTCCAAATGCGACTTGGCGGATTCGATTAGCTGGTCAATACCAACTCATTAGTGCGAAAAGCAAGAAAAAAATATTGATTTTGAAGCAGGTTATTACCTCTCAAAGTTCGGAAAAAATGCAAAAAAATGACGAAGTTCAAAAGCCAGATTCATATCGAAGGATCCCAAAAAGTAGAAATGCGACTTGGCGGATTTGTTCTGCATATCATCGGGACACTGTAAAAAAATTTTTAGTCGAATTCGGCTGAGAAAATGCCCATGGCATAGTGTTGTCATAGTTGTATGTTCGTAAGTATGTTCCCGCGCACTAGTAGAAAGCGCGGGTTCTACTCAAGACGGGTTAGAGAGGAGGTGCAGGCGAGAGAAAGGGAGTAGAGCTTCGGTAGCGGGCATTACTTTTGAAATCCTGAATGTCCTGCCCCCAAAATGATCAGACCAGGCTACGCGCTAATTGTAAGCACTAAGCCTGGGCTCTTCTTTACTTTACCTGCCAGCCAATTATTCATTCCCTTCCCTTCTTGCTCGCCAGCACGTCCCTCTCATTTTTTACATCCCAGAACTCAGGGCGCGGTCAAATGAGAGCAAAATAGTCAGGAATTTATTGAGTTTGTAGGGAAATTATATCATTTCGAACAACTATCAATTATGAGAGCGGTCTTTTGCATTTTATGGTGTCTGCTAATTGAGTTTAGAGCCAAAGTCTATAAAAGAATATTTCTCTCGTTCCTCTGGTCAGTCCGGCCTTCTTCCTTCGGTGAAGAATGTGGGGTGCTCTGTCCCCCGCGGGCTGACCGCTCCTCAGGTTGAGGGGGAATGAATTTCCCCTCAACTAGAGGGGAGGGGGGAATGAATAGTTGGCTGGCAGGTAAAGTAAAGAAGAGCCCATAAACGCCATACTTACAATTAGTTACATTAGGTTACGGCTGAGCGATTTCAGACTATGCGATTGTATACCCATTCTATTATTCCGTAGTAGAGCTCGGGAGTGAGAGGAAACGGCGGATAGCCGCCATGTGCGTACTTAGTAGAGGTATGAGGTGATCTATGTGCACGCTTATTGATACCGGCGCGAAGCGCCGAAATTTTTTTCATTCCGCCGATCCGCAATATGACACCCCGCTGATCCGCAACATGAAAAGCTAGGACATAACTCGCTCACCAGTGCATCTACCGTATTCTCAATGGTAATCAACATGTCCTACCTGTCCCGAAATTCCAGTGATTAAGGCGACTTTCCTCGCACGAAACTCTTCGATATCTCCAGCCTCCATTCGAATATTATTGTTAGAGATGACTGCTTCTAATCCCTGATATCCATCACTCATTGGGGGACGAGGAGGATATAGAATTGAAGAAGGGGGAGAAGTTTCCATTGAGAAGGAGTATGAAGGGGAGGAGAAGAAGAAGAAATGGGAAGGGATGGGATGGGAGAGGATTGATTCCGCCTTCTCTCTCTTTGTATCTATTGGAGACGTGGATTCAAGGAGGGGGGAACGGATTGAGTGGAATAAAATGGGATTTCCATATTATATATTGCCTATTGCGACTAATGGAACAGATTGCATGCAGTTGCACAGCGGGAAAGAAGGAGAAGACAGAGGGAGAGGATGCAGAAATACTTGAAGCTAGGTCGGATGATCACCTTCGGATGAGAATTGAGTGCATGAGAACCAGTACTATTTGATCAGGATGTTCTAAAGACTACAAAAGGAACAACAAACTTAGTCGGTTCTCATCCTTCAGTGGTCGTCCAACAAAGTTCCGAATATTTACTGTCATTAGTGCACAGATAGTATCATCGATTACTTACCTCTGCTAGATCTCCATTTGCTGCCATGATGGAAGTTGTGGAAGAGTGAGTGAGAGAGAGAGGGAGGGAGGGAGGGAGGGACTGCTGTAGAAGGGGATAGGTCAAAGCAAGCGAAGAGAGACATTCACATGCACTGTTAATGCAACGACAATCAACTATGATTCATTCATTCATAAACAATCTACGAGACACGAGCTGAATGAGTGTGAGTTTGGAAGGGAGTGAGACTCTCGTTAGACACACTAAATACTCATGAATAGGACCATCTCGATTCGATGGACCCATTCGATAAAAACGGCTCTAGCTACGTTTCGGAGATGCGAAAATGAAGATAGTGTAGCCAATCCACTTTTGAAACTGATCAAAAGTAGCGAAATTAGGGCGATTGAAGAGAAAAAAAAATTGAAGAAATAGTGGATTCCGATGGACATAAAGGGGAGGTGTGTTGGAATGGAAGCGACAACGATACGTGGCAAGAGGAGGGAGAGGGATAGCATGGACTAGGGAGAGGAGAGGGGAGAGGGGTGAAGGTAGTCTCTACCTGGGAGAGATGATGACCAAGAGAGAAAACAGATGGATGGACAGAGGAAAGGACTGAATGGATTCAGATGCAACCACTCAATGAAAGAAGAAGGAAACGAGAATGGGGGACATTTGCATCTTCCTCCCAATGAAGAGAAGAGGGGATCAATGAGGGTGAAGTATCGTTGTTAGGGTAATTGCAACCACGGAAGAGAGCAAAGGAACAAGAGAGATAATTCCGAATCTGATTTATTAGCAGAATGTGACAGAGTGAGAAGTGCATTAACAAGTAACTATGACAACATGGCTGAAAGAGAGGAAGGAAGAAGGAAAAGGGCAATGGAAGGAGAAAAGAAAAGCACGAATTGATTAGAATCTTGGAAATGCTCGCGGTACTTTGAAGAACTCGGCCTAAATCCGAAAGTGAAAGCGGCGATAGGGAAAAATGATTATGATGAGAGATAAAAATATGATGACACCATCGACCCGATTGGAATAACAACGATAAATATATCATACAATTGAGTATAACTCTTTCTATCTGCAACAAAATAGTATCATTTGAATAAAAGTGGAGAGTAGATGATACTTCCTATGACTACGAGAGATGTTCCAAGTGCATGATGAAGGGTTAATGAGGATAAAGAACCAAAGAGAAGAATGGAAAGAGAGAGGGAAAGGAACTTGCGAAGAGTTAGAACTACTGTTGTTGTCAGAGATGAAGTGAGGGCTGATAGACGAAAGACAGCGGAGATACACGAGTACTGTAATGGATCGGAATATTGATTGATCACTACCGTATTCTCACCTGAAGAAGAGTGATCAATC
This sequence comes from Pristionchus arcanus, assembly GCA_900490705.1. NCBI lineage: Eukaryota > Metazoa > Nematoda > Chromadorea > Rhabditida > Neodiplogasteridae > Pristionchus > Pristionchus arcanus. The sequence goes on from LS485814.1 coordinate 400,027, forward strand.
CCAGAACAGACCATGCCCAAGGGATTGATACTGTAGATGAGAGAATATCGATTGGAGAAGTTGATGATAATCTAGCCATCGATCTGGTGATATCCGTAGAATGGAGAAGCATGAAGGGAAGAGTGAGAAGATTCTACAATGGAAGTCATTATCGATTGATATGGATAATCTATCACTCACAATATAGTACATACTCTCAGTGGCACAATCTCTACCGTAATCTCGATAAAGTTCTTCCTGTTTAATACCTAGATATGAAGATAGTAGAAGAGAGAAGATTAGAAGGATCACTCCTGAAAAGGATGAAGAATATTCATGCTCATTACATAGTTATCTTTTTATATTAACTAACTGTACAGAATGTTCTCACCAAGTAGATAAGCATCCATTTCAAATGATCCAATCTGAATGATCTCCTCCACTCTTGCACTGTGTCTCTCCACACTCACCTCACCTCTCCATGTACCCAATGTGAAGAGGAATACTCCTGAATAAAAATCCATCTCATATGATTAACAATAACTCTCTACTTACCTATGGATATTAAACTCACAGCAATCACTTGTCTCAATGGATAAAAGTGACGACGAAGTACAAAACTAACAAGAACATTCGCAGGGAGAGAAGCCTGAATAAAAAAGATCGATAAACGGACAATGGTTATCACCTACCGATCGGAATATAATGAAGACGGGATATGGTAGTTTACAAAGGAGGGCGAGATTATTTGCAGAATTGGAGAGAAAATAGATAATGACGAGTGAGAGATACGTACTGAAGATAAGCAATTGGATGGACATTGAATAGACGAATTTACCTCAATGGAATTTTCCTCCTTGTCAGATCGAGTCTTCCCGTGACTAATCCTTCAGAGATCATTAATATCATTCCGAATAAAGTGACCAGATTAGCTGTTTCTCCCACACTCCTGATATAATTCCTATTGATAGAGAATAGAGGGGAATGAGCACCATTTCAATTTCTCCATTAGTGTCACACATCCGACACAAGATGTGAGTGCTTGGACACATACTGTAGTGGGATCCATCTGAAGGATATTAGGAATAGAAAAAGAATAGATGGGACAAGTAACCAAGTGGTGTGATTGAGCGACACTTATTCATCTACAATGCGATTGATCACTTCAATGGGAAGATAGGTAACATATTTATCTTCTGCAAAGTTTTGGTCGAATGTATGTAATTGGCCAGATCAGGGAAGGATACAACTGGATTGAATGGGAAGAATGACCGGGTAACGAAATCGGATCACTTCTCTTATATTTGGTACTATAAATTCAGTTCTTGCACAAGTTCTATTAAAGATCTGTAAGGGAATATGGACAAGAAATACTATTCACGGAATTTGTATAAACTCATGTGAGAGTTGAGGGGCTAAAACGGATTGGTGCAAAATGGACAAGAGAAGAATAGATTATGAAAGGAAGTTTACATGAAGTATGTACCATTTCTCTGATCGATTCGAGAGAAATGGAAAGAATTCCCGTGAAAAAAAGACAACCAACCCAGAAAGAGAAAGAGGAAAGAAACGGAATACAGGGAATTGCGTAGATCAACGGAGACTAGAAATAGGCAAAGGGACGGAATACTGGATGTATGACAAGGAAGGAACGAAACAGGGAATATGAATACATGTACAATGATCACACCAAGTAATGAAATCCTAATAGACAGAAATGTAGGGGGAGGGGAATATAGTAGAGATAATTCAAGGTTCAACCATAACTTCTTCACATGCTTCGATAGCTTGTGATGGAGTGGGAGAGATAGAATGAGGAGAAGGAGTTGCCGTCTCTCTATTCATTCCTTCTTCTTCTCTCCCTCGACTACGCATCAATGTTATATCATTCTCTTCTGATTCCTCGTTGCAATCCTATACAATAGACGTATCATCATATTCACCCCCCCCCCCATCCCCTTTCCCTTCCTCTCTCTTACCTGGAGTGCAGCACAATAATGAAGCATGAGTACAGCGAGTGCTTGCATTCTCTGTTCGAGAGCTTCGAATGAGAGTGAAGAGAGATGGGAAGAAGAAAGGGAAGAAAGAGAGGAAGGAGTAGATGGAGTCGATTCTCCTTTCATTACTGATAAACGAATAGTCTTCGTCTCTGTTATTGCATCTCGAATTCGATCGATCTCAATTGAATGGACTATAATATAAATCCCTTTGTCTCTCTTCCTCACTTGTTCATTAATCTTAGCTCTTCTCTCTCCTTCTTCTAATCCTGCATAAATCGTCTTCCCCAATGCCTTCGCATTAGCAATCGTCTCTTCGTTGTAGGCATTCCCAGGTTGGAAATACACCTTCAACCATATTGAGAATATGATATTATTTGGTGTATATGTATACCTCATTGATATGAGGAGATCCTTCGATGAAAGGGAGTAGATCACTCAATTCACTCTCAATGGGAAGAGCAGAAATAATGGAATCAGTCATGGATGAATTCGAATGACGGGATGTTGCATCTAAAATCGATTGATGACGCACATGACTTACCAAGACGATAACACTTACCGTAATCCTCAGTCTTCTCATATTCTCCTTTTTCATTTTTCTTTCTTCTCCAATGACTCCATTTCTCAGTCACTCCACTCATCTTACTCTTCAGTTTCGCTCGTCGAGAGACTACTTCTGTATCACCTGAGATATTCAGAGGTATTCATTGATTACGAATGAATGACCCCCTCCCCCACTCCCCCAATGATATCTCCCCTTCTCACCTTTATAATGAATGGGTGGTCCGACCTTCTCTCCAATGGCAATACTACTCACACTATCAGCATCGTCACGAGGTGATTCCTGCAATAATTACCCCCTTACTTTTCTCTTCCATCTCTATTCTCATATCAATACCTTAATAGATCCTCCCATACTATTCGTTGGACTTCCCTTCTTTTCCCTTTCTCCTTCACGTGAAGTCGATGGCTCTCCAAATAGTTCCTTTCGAATCTAAATGGCATTTTTATTCCTCCGAATCCGATCACGATATATATACAGATCACTATACATCACTATGCGCACTATACGCGATATATATACAGATTATATATATGGACCACGATATATATACAGAACCCAAATTATCAAATCAAGAGCAAGTATCATTTAATTTCATATTAGTGTGATCATGTCTCCCTAAGATCTTCCTCTGATCTCTCCTATACTTGACTAACTTCTTCATCTTCTCCTCTCGATCGTGCAGTGGGAGTACAGCATATGGCTGAATTCGCCTTCATCGCACATTTGTGATGACACACGACTAGACATTTCTGACAGCACATCCCTGCAATCACTCCGTTTATACATGGAAGACCTCAATCAATCCAAATGATCCATTTTCTTCTTCATTCTCACTCACCAGCCTTCGTCCAAATCTTCCCTCTACATAGAGCACACATGGCAGAATCTGAAATCAGTTCGCATAATCTCACATTACTAGATATATAAAATAAGAATTGTGTGTGTCTGTTCATGGTATACTAACTTCTAGTGCATGAGATTGCTTTCCATTGATGTCCAATAGGAAGAGTAAGAGGAGGAGTTCCATTCCTTGATCCATCTCCTTCTTTCTTCATTCCATCTTCTTCCCCTTGATCACATGATGGATTTATTCCACTTCCCTACAATCCAATCATTTCTCTTCTCATAACTCTACAATGAAATGAGTGTTCTCTACCTTAGGGAGACCATGAGGGAAATATCTGAATCGAAGAGTGACATCTCCATAACACAATCGAGGATCGAATCCCGCCCGTTGAGCGAATGAAGCAATAGGAGGAGAAGTTGAAGTTATATCGAGAGGAGACGATGAAGGAGGTTTAAGATGAAATACTTCACGATGAGCATTTGAGAGGGTCAATTGACAATCATCAACGATTTGAGGAAGAAAGAGAGATGTCTGTAAAGAGACAGAATTATAGGTAAAAAAATGATAATTAAGGTGGCACTGTATCTGCAACCAACCGTTAGAATTGGATATAAAAATAGAAAACTAACATATCCGAGTAGAACAGGTTTTGCAGGTTCAACTCCTTCTTTCGTTCTAATCTCTCTTGCATGGATGGTCACATTCAGGAATCGAGGAGGCTGAAATATTAATATGCGCATTTCAAGTCATTATATAGCATCAAGTATTCAAAATAGTGAAAATTATCGGTACTCACCTTGGAAGTGGTGGAAAGGGTCGGATTATTTTGGTTGATTGAGAAATGAAGTGATTGACCCCATATAACATCTGGTGAAAGATGAACAGGACGAGTAGATAGAGAAGAAGGAAGAGATGGAATGGGAGAAGGAGGAGGAGGGGGAGATGATTGATATTCACTCTTTGATAATGCTAATGATGGATCACTGAAAGATTATCGTATACGAATAGATGAAGACACAAGAAATTCAGAATAAGACTCACTTTTTAGTTTTATCATTTCTCTTCGTTTTATCACTACCAGGAGGAGTTTTACTTGATCCATTTACAGAGGGAGAAGGAGAATGACGAGACTTAAATTGTTACGTTTTTACAGAATACATAGGAATGAGACAAGTATTAAGTGTAAGTAAATAGATCACCGGTTCATTGGTTGTATCAGATGGTTGGAGTAAAGTATCAATGAGTGCATCAACGCCCACATCATCCACTATCATTGCATTAGAACGACGTTTAGATGATGATGGCATCAGATCGAACACCTACAACACAATTCGTTACCGTCTAGTAATCGGATTCCAATTGTTTAGTTTACTCATACTTGTGATAAAATCTTACTCTTTTCTTCCCTGCATTAATCGTATCTCTCAATCGTTGCCGCTTCGACCCATTACGATTTCTGAAGAAGAAAACATGCATATTATGGATCAAGTTAAATTCCATCGCCTATGCATAGATAATAAATATACATAACGAAAATAAAATGAAGGGAATAGTAGGAAATGAATGAGTGTAACCTCGAGAATCGACTGCTGCTTTCACTCTGATTCCCACTTTCTTCATCTACTTTACTTGATGCAATCGAAGCAGAACTATCCCATCCAGCCAGACTTTTCCCTGCAAAAGGAACGGAATAGAACAACACCCAAAGTTAATCCTATTTTGCAACAGCACCTCGTAATTCGATAGGAAAGTTACATAGAAATATCGAAAATAAAATTTATATTTTTACTACTTTTCAAAAATATATAATTGATTAAGATAATACCAGGAGTGAGAGTAGATTCGTCTCTTCCTTCTAAATCTCCTCCATCAATTAATCTTTCACTGAAACTCCTCAATTCTCTTTCCATTTCATCCATTCTCATATCCGATGCTGTTGAACTTCTTTCTATTGGATTCTCAACTCGTTTCTCGAATATTTCTTCCATCATCTGAAACAAAATACTTTAACATATCTCATCGTCACAATGCCAAAATATTAATTACTTATCTACCCATTAATTTCACTCATCAAACTTGAATTGTTTTAAGCATGAAAGAGAGTGGCATACCTCATCAGACAATTTGCTTTCACTGGCACTCGTATTCAATTGACTTTCTGATCGTGTCCTTCTAATCTCAACTGAAGGATGAGATACGAGCACATGAGGAACTCGAGCTGATTCTGTGATTACTCATTCCCATTATGAACTGAGATTCAATCTCACCAGTTCTCTGGACGATTCCTCCTATTCTTGATGTATTCGATGCATTCATTGATATATCATGGAGATCATGGAGAGACGAACACACAGAATCAGCCATCATCGATGACTGCAATATTCCATTCTTATCCTCTATCCTCACCCCCCACCCATCCCTCCTCTTTCTTCCTTGACATGTCATACCTACATACCTCAGTTTCTTCAGCAAGAGAAGAAGGAAGTTGTGACATTGAATGACGACGAGGAACGGCTGCAATGGATAATCATTACTCAATCACTTCCATTCTTCATCCACTAATCCCTCTTCTCACTTCTATTCTCTACTCTCTCATCTCCTCTTTGATGTCTCTTTCGTAAACAGGAGAGTAACACGTGCTTCTTTTCCCTCCTCTTTTTCTCTTCTTCCCTCTAGTAAGAATAGCCTCTTCCAATCACTTCCCCCTTTCAATGACGTCATCAACTAAGACTCAATCACAACCTCTATCAATAGGAGAAAGTGAGAACGAGAGAGATAAATGATCTAGAGTTGAGGAAACCAGCATACTCTTCAGAGTATTTCCTTTTGTTGTTTCAGTTTGGAATAACAATCGATAAGATATAGCTACTTAAGGAATCTCTTCAACTCACAGTCAGAATGGTTACTTCTACTTCTCGGTTTTCTTCTCCTTTCCATATTCACAATCGCTGCTTCTTCTTCTCGACCCATCTTTCCTTCTCCCAAAACGACGAATTCCGAATCAGGACCATCATCGGATTTACCTCTGCAATCACAATTGATATCATTGTTTCTTATAGCTAGTTTGCAATTCGTATACCGTATAATGACTTCATCCTCATCGATTCCTCTCTCTTCGTCTCCATCTTCTAATAATCTTTCCACGAGGATCATCAGATCTCCAATCGTTCCCATCAATCGAACAACCTATAATAACCTCAAGTTTAAATAAAATATTTCAGATCTGAATAGTGAAATAAATGAAATAGCTGTTGACCTGTCTTTCATGTCTCACTGGTACATTGTTGATAGCAACCAGTGTGTCACCTGAAAAATAATGTAGTCACATAGAAAAAGGCGTAAATGTTCTATTGTTCATTCGATGGTCAAATTTTATTCTCACCAGGTCTGAATCGCGCCTTATCTGCCAGTGATCCCTCAGTTACATCAGCCACTTTCACTGCACGCAAACCGAGATTGAATGCATTCTGAAAAGGGAACCAAGTAATGACCCCAATTCATCATTTGGCATAAAAACAAAATAATAAAGAAAGTAAAATCATTCTCAACCAATCACCTTATCGAAAGTGAGTCCGATGGGCGCATTGGGGTCGAATCGAGAATAATGGAGAATGCAAGTGAAGGAATGAGAAGCATTAGAGGAAGAAGACTGCAGAAATGGACGATGAGCTGCAAAGATGGAATAGATAGACAATTAGTGTGATACGAGAAGGGACTCACCCATGGAAACAGTGGCATACACTTCATGTTGTGTTTCAGTGGGAGAAGTGGTAGAAGGAGAGACAATTGCAGTATTCAATCTAGTGCATTGAAGTACAGTTACTTCCAATCCACCTTCCATCTTTATATGAGAAAACGCACCTGAACTCATAAATCTACTTCTAACATCATATGTGTTTGCTCTCATTTGATCATTCAATAGTACTGGATAAACTCAGTACTGACCAGGAGGTGGAGATGGTTGAAGAAGGGGATGGGGGAAGAGGGGACGGTACCGAATCTTGTAGTTCGGAGACACGAATTTACGACGAATTGTGTGTCTGTAATGGTATGGCACTTTCAGATAAACGATTACAATAGAAACTATATGTATGAAGAATATAGAATAATAAAGATTCGAGATCAGCGACTTTAAATAACGCTATACCTGATAGATTGAGTAATTACTGGAATTAGTCTTCTCAGAGAGTGGCCGTTCAATTGGGAAGTTACCTGAATATGAGAGAATTCAACAGGTAAGACAACAACAAAATAAGAACTTGCATCAAAATCGAAGAGTGGTTCGGCTACGAAACAAAATGACCAATGATTATAGGGCTTCCGAGATAAACAGAGTCGAACTAGACCAGCTAGTCGAGTTACCTAGAATATTATGGAATATTTACAATACTTATCGAGGAAACTTGCCTTGAGCGATAAATGACCTTCTTTGCCTAGAAACCAGATGCCAATCGAAGTCTCGAAGTTACCAGTATACTCCAAATCGATGACGAAGTGAATTTTCTAAGAAGAAAAACTTAATTTAAACCTACCATATTTGAATAAATACCTCGAAATTTTCACGATCTTCCGACATCTCTACCTTTTCTACTCGGATATTATTCACTACAGGAAACTTGGTGCCTAATGATAAATCCAGAATTCGAATATCCTTAATGATAATAATGATCTACATAGATGAGAAAGATGAAAGTACCTGTACAAATCGCCCCATTGGCGTTCTCGTGATTACATCGTTCAATTCGACTTGCAACCGCTTGTAGAGCCATCTGAAAAGAGAAGATTCAGAATATGATAATATACGGGCATTAGAACTATTAAGAAGAAGGGGCATTAGAAATAATACCACTTGATTGTCAAATAAGCGAATAAACCTTCTCAATCCTCTAGAGTCTTTGTGTTCCTGATATAGCATATGAAGGAGAAGAGATAGACTGGAACACGATTCCCATCGAGAAACACCTTGTCCGTCTTCGCCTGTTCGGAGAAACCGTTTGAGCTCCTCAATTAAGTAAGATTAGTGGACGCTGATTGAATAATCGCTTCGGTGAACGCGTGAACATCAATAGATAACCTAAACTAGATGTTTAGGTTATCTATTGATGTTCACGCGATTCGTACTATTCGTTGCTGTCTATGAATGAAAGTAATAAACGGTAGACGTATCCATGGAAAGAAGGATAACTAAGAGAAGAGACAAAGAAGTGACTCACCGGCGGGATTTGGATGGGTGGAAACTGATCGATAAAGCGATGTGGAGGTGCTGGAGGTCCCCATGGATCGAAGAAGATTACATACAGTACGAATAGAACGGCACCAATGCCGAAGATAAACCCAAGAAGAAAGGACAACATGGTCGACACGAAAGAAGATCACCCGAAAGAGTTACTTCATCTCGCTATTGACTGAACCGACGTTGCATTCCTTCTATGAAGTCATCTGCAACATATTAACCTATTTTGATCGAAAATAGTAAACGAAAACAATCAAAGAAACGCAAACAGCCCGAGGCGAGGCTCGACGATTTTTATCGTTTCACTGACGAGTAATGTTGACTATTATGTGGTATCCGGAGAGAATTCATTAGGAGGAATTGTTTTACGAGTGGAACGATAAAATCATCAGAATCAGAATACAAAATAAAACATTTAGATCGAGAAACAAAATATAATAAAGAGCCAAGAATAATTATAAGAATTTAGAAATGGTACCAAATTATTATCAGTTGCATTGTGCGCGAGAAAAATCTTGTATGGAGATAATACTATCTATCAACATTCACCTGCAGATGCAAACATTAGAAATGTCCTGACAATTTGAAGCTATTGCATGTTTTCACCAAATTCATCTGTGGTAATGATACTTCCGAAATATTTGTTAGAGAACTGATAAAAATTAGAGAAGTGCACTCCTTCCACTGGATCTCTCTGTAATCATAATCATCATGTAGCACTTAGATAGTGTTTATGAATTTGTAAATGGTTTATATGAGTCAATTATAACAACAAAACTAGATGGTTTGAATGACTATTAAAATGAGACAAAAATGAGATGATCATGGGGTAGTAATGAGAGCACGAATTTGTACAATTTCACTCAACAACTTTGCTATATATGGCATTTTATTCTTAGTGTGGCTGAGAGATTGAATGACGGAGGAAAATGAAAAGATCTATTAAAAAGAACGAAATATAACTATCTATGGGATTTAAAGATGAGAAGAAGAAGCTACACTCGGGGAATGAGAAGGAACCCAATGGTGAAGTTGAGAATTGGATACGGATGATGCAATCAACGGGACTAGGGAAGAATGATACATTCAACCACGTATATGAATGGAAAAGAATATAAGGGAAAGAAAATTGAGTATATGTGAATTAATATTATATAATTGAGCATGAATCATGAATATATGGTAACAACTTCAGCTCCAGTTCCTCTTACTAATAGAACTCTATGAAGAGATTCAGTAAGTGCTTCGATGAAATCCATATCTGAAATGAATATGATTCAGTCCCTCTCTGACTCTTCCTTCTTCTAATCTCTCTAGTATTTCAAGAGGAAATGGTAATCCTCATTACTATTCTCGTCTTCTTTCACACGACTTCCATTGAAGAGAGAAAAGAGACAGCTCATCCTCTTCTCTTTATGAATAGAAGAAGAAGAAGACAGATGGGAAAGAACTCACAGAATGATTCCCCTTCTGAATTAGGCGCTCCTGGTAGATTGACAACAACTAATTTGGCATCAGAAGAATGAGATCTCATCAACTCGTTCAATTTCACTGCTGTGTGCATCTTGTGTACATTATAACGACGACGACGACGCATGAGATCCGTCGCCTAGAGTACGGTAGTGACACGAAGAAGGGATTGGGATACGGTACCTTTGGTTCTTTGACTGGTTGTCCATTATCGATTGGAAGTACATCCTCTTCACTGAATCTCACTCCTCTTCCATTGTTCTTTGCTGGTTTCTCATCTTCATCATCTTCATCCTTTGTCTCGTCTTCAATTACAACTTCGAGATTAGGTCGTTCTGAGACCTGCGCAGGCTGAAAGAAGAAAGATACGGTATTGATTGATTATAGATGAGATAGATCACTCTAACATGCAACTAACATGGACATTATACATTCTCTATTAAACAAGTAAGGCAACGCAAGCGAGGGAGAATAAATAGCATTGATATTAATGAATCTCTCTTCTATTCATTCATTCATACTTACTTCATCTCCACTATCAGAGTCCTTCAAATGACTCTCAGCGATCATTTTCTGTAGGCAAGCAATGTGTAAGTGAGAGGTATGGGAAAGAGTAGTGTGGGTAGTAAAAAGGGAAGAATCCAAGCCCGATAGATAGGGGATAATCGATAGAGGGATTACTACGGTAGATTATACTACTTACCGTATCTTCCTCATTGATCTTGGATAGTTTCCTTTCTCTTGTAACATCATCCATATGCATCTGAAGATCAGTCTCAACCACTGATTTCTTCGATCGAATTGATTGAAGAATTCGAGATCTTTCTTCCATCTTCAGTGTTCTCTCGTATGTGTAATCAGAAATATCAGAATCAGGCTGGAAAAATAATTGATTGAGAATTCTCTTCGATGGAATGGATATGGGATGGATAATCTTACCATTTCAATCACATTGACTTGGGCGGAGATTCTCAATTGATACAGGAATCTTTGCAGATCGTTCTTCATCTAAAGAAGAGAGTTCATTCATTGTTCCATCCTCTTCATTTCCCTCACCTGGACATTATTCTCTTCAATGGTTGCAATGACGAATAGACGAAGGGAGCACGATCGCCATACCTGAAGGATCTCATATGTGCCCTTCCCTTCATCTCTCAATCCTTACCTTGTGCTGTTTAAGAAGGAATGGAAGTAGCATAAGAAGTCCTCCATCGTGTACAACCCACCTGGAATCGTCCTCCTTCTATCTCTCTAATCACCCCTCCCCTCTCCCTCTCTCAATAACTGACCATACATCGATAAATCCATTCATTCTTTCCTTATTCGTAGGGAAGTTTTCACTTCCTTTGGTTACAATCATAGCACAATGGGCAGCACTCGTTGCTCTAACGAGAGAAACGAAACGATGACCGAAATGAGTAGAAGCCCAATCTTGAGGCCATGAGAGAAGTACTGAATTGTGACGGAGACCTCCCAAACCAGCGATCTGATTAGAGAATGAAGAGTGAAGAGAGGGAATGAAGAAGGAGGAGATACCTGGATAAGACTGCTTAGTCCTTCTTCAATATTTCCCGTCATAAGAACATCGGAGAATCCTCTGATTCGATGTTGCTTCATCTTCTCTTTCATTGCCTGTAAATGGAAGGATTCATAAATGTTTAATTATATGATGATTTATGATAGTGTGATAACTAACTTCTTTAACTTGTTCAGCATCTTCACTATCCACAGTGAAATCTCCCTTTATACACTGTGCAACCATTGTCAATCCCTTTCCTGCTTTCAATTGAGATGTAACAGATAGAACTCCTTCCACTGAATCCCCCTGTAATCATTCCATTTCATTTCCATTCTCTTCCCCCTCATTTCCAAATCCTTCCTTTTTCCTGCATTGGACATCTTGTTGGATGTAATTCGATGGTCTTCTTCATTCTCTCCTTCTCTTCCCACTTCTCTTCCTCCTCCCCCACTCCCCTCTCCCTCTCCTCTCTTCCTCCTTTTCCCTAATCTCTTCTTCTCTCCTCTCTTCTTATGGTTCAGAAGTAAAGAATAGGAAGACCACGAGGAAAAGGAAATAAATAGAGTAAACTCAATCAGAGTCCTTTTTGCACTCTTCATTCCATCACAAGAATAATAAAATAGTTAATCAAATGGCTATATTACGAACGTTTTATATTCCCCGGAGATTGGGATCAAAAGTGGGGATAGCCTTTAGAATAGGTCATTAAATGGGCTATATCTTATTCAATTGAATAGGATAATAAAGTGAATTCAGTGAGTCGTTCTCTTCCTTTCTCTTCATCATAATTTCCTCTCTTTCCTCCGACAGTAATCACCCTTCTTCTTCTTCCTCTTCACTTTTTATCCCCTTCTCTCTTTCTCTCCTCCTCTCTCCCTCCCCCCCCTCTCCCTCCTCTTCATCATCTATAACTTACTTCAACTCCATCCATAATCACCAACAATTGTGGTCTCCAATTTCGAGAATGCTCATCTTTCTCTTCCAAATTGAGAAGAGCGAACCTGAAATGGAGGAAATAAGATGGAAGTAGAATATAGGATTGAGTAGATGGTCTCTCCCCCCCCCCCCTTGGAAGATCAGATTACTTCTCTCTATATTGAGCCATTTTCCCTCGAGGTTCCTCTTCAGTGAAGGATGGATCAACGTAGATATCTCATCCCCCCCCCCTTCTCCCTCTCCCTTCTCCCTCTCCCTTCCCCTCTCCTCCCTTCTCTTACCTTGCAGCAGCCAAACCAAGTCCTCTTATTCCATCTCCCCATTCCTTCTGTGCTCCGATGTACTCAATGTACTTGTAGACACCTACAACAGATCATCATCATTCCCTTCCCCTCCTCCCCTCCCATCCTCCTTCTCCTCCCCCTCCCTCACCTGCACCGATGAAAATGGCAATGAGTGCGAAGTGCCATGCAGATATGAACATAACGGCTACACAGAGAAAGGCTCCAACGAGGGAAAGAGACCTGGATAGATCAAAGATCAATTATCATTCAATCAGATGATCTTTCCCTTCCCGTAATAGGTTATCGTAGTCACACCCTCACAAGTCATTCTCGTTCATATTCTTTTACAAACCATTCTACGAGAGGGAATTCTCAGTCCCTTTAGTCTCTTCTTTCTTGCAATGGAAAACAAAAGGGTTCGTCCCAAGGGAATTAGTGTCTATCTCACTCTGATTAGATAAGAAATTCGTATGAGTGGACACTTTTATGGTGCCATCCCCCTTATGATTCCATCAACTTACCAATGGAAATACTTGAATCCGGGTCTCCATCCAGGTGCTTTGAGAAGAGATTGAAGAGCACAAGCAGTATTCACTCCCAGATAACACATCAGGAAGAATCTGAGGAGGGATACGATATTATCGGTAGATGGTTTGGGAGGTCACACAGACTAATTGATACTTACTGAGTGATCAATGCAGCGATAGATTCAATGACAGCAATGAGAATTCCCAATTCGGAGATGAGAAGAGTAATGAATATGGCTCGAAGAGGTTCTCCTCTTCTATCAACTTCACGAAATGGAGCGAGGAACGGAATAACATCATCTCAAATCAAATGATTACTTAACGAGGAGACATTCGATATTTCGACCGTTGACAGTTTGATTTTGTGATCAACACGGAACAAATCTCTATTCTTAATTCTGATAATCTTATCATTTCGTGTGATAAGAGGAGAAATCGTCCGTGAATGTATCACATTCCTTTCCATTTTTAGCCCCTTCTCTCTCATGACATTCATCCCTAATCCATCCTCATGTTTCATGTCATCCCTTCTTCTTCTTCTCTTCTTCTCACATATCCTCCATCCTTCCCTCCTCCCTCCCTCCCTCCTTCCCCTCCCCCTTCTCTCTTCCCCTTCTCCTCTTTCCATCCTCACCTGCTGCAATAGCTTGCAACAGTCTTGGTGCTCCAGTCAGAGATTGAAGTCCCGCCCCGAGAGTTGCAGCTAGTGAACCGAACTGAAGAGAAGATAATGGATAATGAGAGGAATGGATCAAGTATAGAGATATCCTCACCACAATGAGTTCTGGACTTGGCCATGCCAATTGTGCCATCGTCAACTTTCCCAATGCAGAACTACCCAATTTATCACGGAGAAGCATCTCTGAGACTGATCCACCGACAAGAAGAACGGCTGAGATATCTGAAGAGAGGGAAGGATTACGATAGAGAGAGAGGATACTATAAATGATGGATACGGTAGATCTAGAGAGATGACTTACAGACAACGGAAGTAATGATAGTAGCAGCAAGAGTTCCTACTGGAATTGACTTTCCAGCATCCTTTAGATTACCCGATCGATTGGAACCAGCCATTATTCCTTAAATGATCTCATTGAATCATGTCCTTCCTTCTTGAGGAAACGTTCACTCTTTTCTTTCGTTTCTCGCTCCTTTTATTCTCTTTCTATAATCCACACTTCCGTCAGAAGAAAAGGAGAAGAGGGGAAAGAATAGAGGGGAACAATCTAGGACTCGACTCGATGAGTGTAGTTGTCATATAGAAGAATAGAATGGAAATAAACCTGTGACTGAAGGGAAGAAAACTCCAACGAGAACCATATAAGATGTTATCATATCAGAGAAGAGATACCAATATGGAGTATTCCTCTGAAAGGGAAGATCAATGGAAGAAGGAAGAGATAATGCATACCTGTAGTAGTTTCTCTTTCGGATCTTTACTTAGTACAAGTCCTTCTCTCATGAATTTTGGCCATAGATTATCGAAGAAGACTCCACTTGCAAGTCCCTTTATTCCTCTCTGAAATAAACCTTCTCATCATCTCATTTCACTTTGTTGTGTCATATTCAACTCAACATTTTGATGTCTGTCTATTCCCTTCCCTTCTTTCATTCTCTCATCTAACCTCATGAACCTCTTCTCTCTTCTCCATTACACATTCAATTCGTTTCGTGTCTCACTCTCTCGAATAAACAATGCACTCTTCTCACTACAATTCAATTCATTATTCTCCTCCATTCTATTTATTGATTGTTCATCCCTCAAATATTCCTATTCTCCTTCTCTTCCGTCCTCTTTTTCCTTCTTGAACCTCTCGAGTTTTCGTCGTGAGAATTGAATGAGATGTGAATAGACAAATCCATCTCTCAACATCATTTTCTCCCTTTACTCCGACCGAGAAAAAAGATTGGAGAGAGGGAGAGGAGAAAGAGGAGATCTTTAGAGAAGTATGACGACAACTGTTTGTTAATTGATCAATCATTGAAATGATCATCTACCTCTTCCCTTATTGCAGGAATCTGAGCTCCCTTCCATTGCTGGTAATTCTTAACTCGATTGAAGTACAC